>JAXCGZ010000450.1:22500-55000 GCA_037179515.1 Halocaridina rubra | reverse complement strand
CAGTCTTACCTACACTCTTCAACTTACATAATCACCATCTACCCACTCCACACTCACCTCAAGTACACATAACTTTCAACATGAGGAACATAAAACTCACAAGTAAATATCAAAATGCAAAAACAACTGAAGACCTCCTCCAGTCCTACCTCACCACTGTACACTTATGGTTTATTACAGACTAATATGAACCTTATTGTGTTTTTCAATAATTATTGTTTTCAATTCCAGTATTTCTATGTCATCTGTTGGGGTTGTGAAAGCCAAGACTTAACTACAAAGTCCTTTTAAGTTGTAAACTTGGAATGTACATTTAACAAGAGGTAGGGCAACTGTCCCATAGGCCAACTGCCTCTGAATGATTGCCCCTTAGGATAAGTACCTCTTGGGATGATTACCCCCTTAGGACAATTGCCCTGAAGGATATATATATCATTCTATCAGAAGCAACAACTTCTATCATATCCTGTCATTTGGACCATCACCCAATAGTAACGATAGGGAATAAATAGCTAATTCCCAGTTGGAGCAAATATGGCGAAAAACATTAATTTCCGTAAACACAATGACGGTGAAGGAAATCCACAAAATGTTTTTGGGACATTAAAGTATAGATCTGGCATGGGGTTAGGGTGTAAAAAATCCATATGAACATGAAAGCTGCTTACCTTCACATCCTTGACTTGAATCCATGGCCACCAATGATAATAAAAAATGTGACCCAAAAACCCTCGTTATTAAAGAATATTGTCACTTTTCTCTTTATTTTCACTGCACTAATAGATAAACACGAAATTATACTAAAACCACGAAATCTTCTTTGAAATTAGTGTGAAGATTACGAGTCCTTGAGTCCAAACAACGAAATCTTCTTTAAATTTAGTGTTAAGATTACGAGTCCTTGAGTCCAAACAAATTTTACTTAATGATAACTTAGGTGATTACTTAAATGAAGTGTGGTAGAGTGAGCAGTTCAAGAGATAATGAACAGAGACTCTACCAAGCCGCGGGGCTTTAGGAAGGACATCTAGCCTCGAACCCGGGCGATAAAAAGGGCGTCCATCCTTATTTCCCCAGCTTCAGTCTGTCTGTGTCCACCCCCCACATGGGAGCTTATATATGCTGCAGTATAAAAGGCTTTAAATTTGAGTTGGGTTAGGTAAATTAGGTTAGGTTTGTAAGACAAACTTAGGTTACTTAGATTAAGTTAGTTCAGGAATTTTGGAGAAAGGTATGCATAAAACTAATTTTTATCGAGATTATATTTTTCCTTTTTTTTTTTTAAGTGTCTGACCTTCAGAACAGTCAGAAATTATTCCTAACTTAACCCAACCTAACTTAACTTTTCACAATCTAAATTATTATAAACTAATTTAACTTAAAAAAACAAAACAATAATTTACGATGATATCGATGGCGAATTTCGATCTTAATACAAAAAGACCTTAAACAGTAATATATTGGTCGACGATGAGAAAATAAAATACAATATAATATTAAAAATACAATATTAAAAATACTTTGATAAAAATACATTTAAAAAAATGATAGTGACTGGAATGTGCTCGCTTACAATAGTTAAAAAAAGGGAAAAAAAAGTTTCCCCACTCATGTAGACTTTTGAGCGTGTCAGTGGGATCAGTCCGACAACTGATCCTTGAGAGAGTGTGGCTGGGGAATTAAGATTGGATGCCATTCTTAATTCCCCACGGTGACTTCTTTTGTATAAGTAAGCAGAAATTATATAAAGTTTTGGAGTGCTGTTGTAAAGCCAGATCTTCTTCTTTACAGATAAACAAAAACATGTGATTACCTTCATATGTCGAAAATGAAGGAGAAATGGCTTATTTATCTATGTACTCCTGACCTGGCCAAGGAAAATATGACAGACCCATTTACATTGGTCTCATGTATAGGTTTGTGGAGAGCGAAAGAGGCTTTGATTTTTTTTTTTTCATTTTCTAGGATATTTAGCACGGGATCAATCCAAGAATTAGTGCCTCGTACAACAATCTCAGATGCAGCACTTGCTTTGAAACTCGTATGTAAATTAAGCACCTTGCATGGAATTCCTAGGGGAATTCGTTGTCCAGTTAGATTAGGTTCACCTAACCTAACTGGACCCTTTCTTTGTCTCAGTCCCAGACTAAACCCAAAATTGCATCAGGTGTTCATTCTGTACTTGATCCTTAGCACATTATGCAAGGTAAATTATCAATATCAGAAAGTATTGAATTTTCGGTGATTATACTGATTTTTATGTAGTTTACTCTCTCTCTCTCTCTCTCTCTCTCTGACATCCTTAAAAGTTACTATGGCAGTGGGAAAGATTTTTGGGTTTTTGGTATTTGTGAAATTATGTGCTATAATCAGCTAACTTAGGTTAGGTAAAGGGTTGTGGGGGACGAACCCCCCTCTTAAGAAAAGTGCTGGTAAGGTTGGCAACAGTTTACACCCCCTGTGTGTAAAATTAATATACATATACTCTTAAATAAAATTGAAATCTCTAAAGAAAATTACTCTTGGAGTGAACAGAATATGCATTGGTGATTTTTCCCTAACTGGGTGTGTGTAAATAAACAAATATTGTAGAGTATATTCCCATTGTAGATTTGGACACTTAAATATGGATTTTCTCATGATTTAATTAGTAAAATTATCGATTTTGGAAGTAATTTCTGTTAGGTATGAAGGGTATATTCCAAAAACATCTCTCCTGGCAGATAACTATCATATTCAGTTATATCATAATTAAAACTATAATATCTACACTTCATTGTCCAAGTCAGTTACAGGCTCCATTTTCACAATTTGCTGCTTATTGAATCTTATGGTGTGCGAAAGGGTTAATACCCTCAAAATATAGAATACCGTAAAGTAGGGAATGCTACAAATTTTATATTCAATAAATTTACACTTGGTAATGATTTGGATACAAAATGTGGTTTTTATAATGAATTTTAGAGTGAGACGATGAATTTTGATACATAATCATATTCATCAGAAATTAAACATATTGAAGTTGCAGGCTTCCAGCTTACAACCTTTATTGCTGAATCCTTTTGAAAACCATTTTTTTTTTTTTTTTGCAGGAAAAACGCTAAAGCAGTGGAAATGAGTAAAAGTGATAAATTAACATTGAAAGTTATCTGTGAAACCAAACCCTCTTTTGATGCTGGTTGGCTCTGCTTTCCATCTACTAACTTGACCAAAATTACTTTTAACTTGATGTAACAGCAGTCATGAAATTTCTCCTAACATTGGGCTCTGCCGTACAGAACCTCTCTTAATTAACACGCAGTGCTTAGAGTATGTATTTTATTTTACAGGTTCAAGATCACTTAGTATCACTGAATGCAGTGATGAAAGATGCATGGAGTCCAAGAAATAGATGATCATGCAACGAGATTCAAAAGGATAGTGAAGATGCGATCTGTAATATTTAAAGAGCAAGCCTTAAATGGACTGTATGGAGACTTGGAAAAGTACGCTTTTCTGTTCACGAAGCACCTTTGCTCTATTATAAACCAAAATGAAGGATATAGACCAGTAAATAAAACTATCTATGTTATTCACATGTATTTAAACAATAAAATAGCCTTGTTAAGAGTTTGCATTAGAATAATACTGGCAGTTGTTACATATCTTAAGGCATTATATGTATATTGTAAGTGTTATTCAGTCATTGCAATTATATTATTCTGTTTAAAATATGTTTAAAAATTACAGTAATATCACAACTTAATTTGGGTAGTTGGCATAGTCATAATCAATACTAAGCATTGTCATTTTTTTTTATATTAAATATAAATTTCTAGTTTTAAAGCAAACTTAAGGACTTCAACTACAAAATGACTCTAAATATTTTATAATTTGTAATGGTTTAAAAGATTGTTTGGGAAAGTCATAAAGTAAGAAACTGGAAGATTTCCATATCTTAATGCTTTACTTGTATATTGCAAGTATTATTCGATGTAAGTACAGTAATTATTTACAAATTTCATGCATAATCACAGTGATAACATAAACCTAATTACTTTGAATGATACAGTAACAAGAAAGTTTTATTAGTATTGTCTTGTTTTTGGATTGATATAAAATATAAATTTCTACTATATAAAATATTAACAATATATACACAAATCAACACAATCGACTAGATTTCAACATATGCAGATATCATTTATAAAAAAATAGATCAGAAAGGGTGAGAGAACTTTAAATGTCCAAGTTGCTGAAAATACAAATATCAGATCCATGAGCCCTTATATTGTAATTGGTCATTGCATCAAAATAGTAAACACTCAGTTTTAGATTGGGTAGGATACTTTTTGGCACCAATCTTTTGCCCCTCCTTGATCGGCCACCAATTTTGGCACTACCCATTTGGCGCTTGGCTGTATTGATGACATGACTTCGTAAAGAATATAATTTAACTAAAGGAAAATGTAGTTTCATATTGTACACTTTCATCCAAAAAGCAAATTCTGTACCATAAATATTTAAAACAAATAGCTTGATATATTTCATACTTTTGTGCTAAAGTAGGTAAGTTTTATGGTGGTCCTTATACATAAGATTTGTAGACAATGTTTAAGATGCAGAGGACCCAGTGTTACTTTTATTAATTTTCGTCTAGCAATTTTTTTAATGTATGTGAATTCGAAATTGCTGTTTGATGACTTGAGAAATAGTCTCTCCTCAGTCATTTATATTTGTGGTAACTTCCATTTGTACAGTGAGTATGCACTTGTTCATTTGCTATCCTCCAACACATAAACAAAAATATTTTCTTTAAATGTAGATATTCATTGTGAGAATATTTTGGATTGTATCTGTTGCTTAAGTACTTTCATCCATTTCAGTGAGTGGGCTCACTACATTTATCTCCAAATTCTTTGATGTAAACAGTATCATAGCTTTTCTGTATTATGATGAATTCATTAATGAGTACTAACACGGAATTAAGATAAATTACGTGATATATATTAGCTTGAAAATTACTATCATCTCAACACATTACTGATAACAGTTTTCAAGCTTAACAAAAGCTATCATCGACGAAACAGCTGAGTGCCAAAGAAGTAGCGCGAAAAGTTTGTCATTGAATGGTACTATTAATGTTGTGGAACATTAATTAGTAGTTATTTTAGGCCGAAAATATTAGATTAGTTTCCACAGATGCTGGGCCATTACTCTATGTAAAAGAAAAAATATAGAAAAAATCTGTAATTTTGTTTTACTCAAATAAAGTATAGAATTCTGCTCCCACTTTGGAAATATATATATATATATATATATATATATATATATATATATATATATATATATATATATATATATATATATATATATTGTATGTATTTACGCATGATGAGGCGCGATGGTTAGAACATGGGGCCTAAGGTGATTATGAGGGGCAGGAATTGTATGATGGGCAGGTAGGGGTGTTGCATGAATAATTTGTTGATGATGGGGGTCTAAAGGTGGGAGAATCTGTGCTGCCCTGAGATCTGGCTCGAAGGCATTTCTATGGAGAGGCACTCCTGGCTGTCCTATGGCAGCATTTACAGGATAAAAGAACGGAGCATCCTCACACTGAAAATTGTACCACCAATCACACACAAAATACTTTTGATTGAAGATGGTGCCATTAGGGCAGAGGAAGGAATCTTGTCGTCCGTTTCTATGGCAGATGTGGAAAACCTATATGAAGAAGGGTTTTGCTAGAATATTTTTGTTATAATATGGCTTTATTTAATAGAATTATTGATAATGTGAATATTATAATTTTCGGACTACAGTTTGGGAGTTTCCTCATTTGTAATAAAACCACCAAATTGTCAAGCTTGTTCTACCATAATTAGAGATTATGCACAGATGTATTCCTTAAAGCCAAGAATTATCTTACCTGACATCCTGCCTCCATATCTGCATAATAACCTGGATAATCAGCCACCAAGTCACAACCAAAAGAAGTTAATGGTATGTAGCTCAGAATGGGGTAGTCACGGCCTGCGCGACCTAGTAAGAAAACCATATTGAATTGCAAGTACAATATTAGAAATTAAAAGCAAAATATGATAATAATGATATTGCAAAGTGGTTCATGTTATTATGATAAATATATGAGTTATTAGATATTGGTATGATATCTTTAACATGCACTCTCACTTAAATGAAGTGTTGCAATGCATATAATTACTGTAATTGCTAATGCTCTTTAAAATGGATATTTTCAATTAATAGCTTTTAAATGATTTTGCGAGAAAACTTACCAGGTATACCAGCTATATAGCCAAAATCATATATTTCATTGTCAATAATATCATAGTCTGCATTTGATAGTAGATTATGTGGAACAGGTTTCTGTTGCAGTGGCCCATAGTCATAATCATCATAGTAATAATAATAATCATCATCATCATAGTAGTAGTAATCATCATCATCATCATCATAATAATAGTAATAATAGTAGTAGTCATCATCATGAGGTATTGTTTGGATAAGTGGTTTTGATGTTACCGGAAGGTCATTATATCCAGGTCCATAAGTACTTGGTGTGTATACTGGTGGAGCATAAGTTGCAGAGACATTTCCAGCTATGTAGGGTGCCAGTGTTACGTGATGTACTTTGCCAGTTCCAGGGTAGCTAAAGTCCTGAAGATCTTTTATTTTGGTGTCCAAGTGTGGTTTATACGTAGTGACATGATGAGTTTGGGGAGGTATTTGTGGTGGAATATATTGCTTTGGTGGCTCAGGTGCTACATATTCTCCTTTTGGGATGCTTGGAGGAACATATCCTGGTTTTGGAGTGATTGCGTGTTGGGGTGTAGGGTGAGGCAGTTCTGGTGCACCAAGTGCGAGATGCACATCTAAAGGCTTTGGAGTTGATTTATCATATGGTGCAGGTGGATGATACTCTTGCTGTGGCAATAAATAGCTGGATGATGGTTTCTTAGGCAAGGGCAGGTAGTCAGGATCTATGGGAATGTGAATTGGTGGTGGCGGTGGTGGTATATATGATGTTTTTGGCGTGGACTTATAATTAGGGGGTACGTACTTATCAGTGTGTGGAGCTGTAGGCGGGACATATGCTGGTAATTTGACTGAATCGCTCTCCGGTGGACCATATGTTCTTGGGGGTGAATACGTGGTTGTAACTATGGGAGCAGTGTGTACAGGTTGTTTGTAGGTTGGTGATGGAGCATGGTGTATTGGTCCATGAGTATCATCTAGAACTGGAGGCTTATATGTTACATCTGGCATGTAACCCTCATATTTTGGGGGCACGTATGTTGGCTTTGAAATATGGTATCCTGGGCTAGGAGTTACGTGTAATTTGTACTCCGGTTTTGGTGTATATGTTGGTTCTGGAGCATGGTAGCCAGGTTTTGGAGTAGCATACCCAGGCTGTGGAATGTAATATCCTGCTTTTGGAAGAGAATGTGTGTCATGGGCATGAAAGCTTGGCTTAGGAGATGTGTGGAAGTTGTAACTTGGAGGCACATAATTAACTTGAGGAGTAACATGTTCTTTCCTTGGTGGGGCGTAGGTTGGTTCAGGAGCATATCCTGGGTTTGGAGTCACGTATGTTGAATTAGGAAACTGATAGCCTGGCTTAGAAGTAGCATAATATAAAGGTGGATGATCTTCTTTTGGTGGAACATATGCCCTTTCTGGTATATTGTAATCTACCTTATGGGATGCATGCGTAGGTATTGGGACATGAAGTTCTTGCTTTGGAGGTGCGTATGTAGGTTCAGGAGCGTGATAACCTGGTTTTAGAGTTGAATGGTGTGGTATTTTTGGTGGAATATATGCGGGTTCTGGAGCATTGTAATTTTTCGTTGGTAGAGCATATGTGGGTTCTGGTGCATGATAACCAGGTTTTGGTGTTGAATGATGTGGTATTCTTGGTGGAATATACACAAGTTCTGGAGCATTGTAATTTTTCTTTGGTGGAGCATATGTGGGTTCTGGTGCGTGATAACCAGGTGTAGGTGAATACGTTGGCACTGGAGTAGGATAACCATGTTTTGAGGAAGTTTTTAGGGGTATTACAGGAGGATGGTAGTCATATCCATGAGGTGACTGAGTGCCTGGAAAATGCTCTTCCCTTGTTGAGTGCTTTGGGTGATAACCAGGTGGTGGTGTTGGGTTCAGCAAATGAGCTTTTGGTTTATCCTCCAAGAGTGTAGGGTTAGGACCTTGAAGGTGCATCAGCCAAGTTGGAATATCTCCATTATGTGGTTCTGGATTTGGTGGTGTTATTATATAACCTTTGATGGGTAACTCATATTTTTGTGAGGGCACCTCGTACGATGTCTTTGGCTTTTCATATATTCCAGCCTGAGGTGTGGGGAGACGTGGTGGAACGTATTCGGGAGTATGAAATGAAGAATGAGGAGGTTTATATTCCGCCTTTTTAGATGGGGGAACATATCCAGGAATTGGAGTTGTGTAAATCAGTGCAGGGGCTTCATAGCTCTCCAGAGAAGGTGAATAGGTTCTTGCTGGCGTTGTGTACATAACAGAAGCAATTGTTGTAACTGGATGAGAATCAGAAATGTCATTATATGGCTTTGAAACTACATTTTCTTTGCTCGGTGGTTCATAACTATTCTTTGTTTCCTCATACCCAGGAGGTGTCTGATATCCTTGTGATTCAACATGCTCTTCATTGTCTTTATTTGGTGGCAGATAGATTTTGCTTGGTGGCGTAGGTCGCTTTTTTTGCTTTCTTTTCCTTTTCATTGGCCGACGTCTTCTGTATCCTCCTTTTCCTGGTGCTCTGGTATGGGGTGAATACTCTTTATTTGGGGGTAAGTAGTTTATTGGTGGAACAGGGTGTGTATGCTCTGAAATATGATGAGGTGCCTCGTAGTCTTTATTGGGAGGTAAATACTTGAGGGGTGGTTCCTCATATCCTTTAACAGGAGGATTTGATTCAACATGAGGTATACTTGGGGGAACATAGTGTTGCACTTTGGCCGGCTGTCCATGCTCTTTTGATGGGTCGTGCTCTTTTCCTGGAAGTGAATAGTGTTGGTTAGGTGGCAGATAATTTCTAGGTGGTTCGCTATAAGGGATAGGTGTAGATTTATGTCCTGGATGATTTGCTTTTTCTTGATATGGTTCATTTTTGATAATGGGAGGGATGTATTCTCGAGGAGGTTCTGTATATTTTGTTTGCCCGTCAGAAGGTGGGGCCTGGTACTCCTTAGTAGGTGGGATGTATTTTTCTGATGGCTCTATATAAGGGTCTTTGGGAGCTATGTATTCAGATTCTTTTGGGGTATATTCATCAGGAGGATTAGTGTATTTTGGAGGGGTTTCGTGCTGGGTTGCCATACTGACTTTGACTGAATATGGTGACGCAGGTGTCATAATTGGGTAGCTCTCTGTTGTATAAGATCGTGTGGGTGGTTCGTAAGTATCTTGGTTATTGCGTTCATTGCTTGTTCTTTTGTATTTAAAAGATACTGGACGTCTATACTGAAGATGAGCATGTATGGGTACTCTGTCTGTTGCAGGCGTGAAAAAATAAGGCCTCCCAGGAGTGGGACGTTTCAAGAGACCATCTTGACGATGACGAGTGCTCCCAGGTGGCCTTCGGGGAGGATGATATACAAGGTTAGGAGACTTTTCACTGCCAGAGTTTCTTTGCAGAGGGATGTAAGACCTTACTTCTTCATTATGATCACTTTCAGAGTATTTAGGAGTAGTAATCAGTGCCTCTATAGGTACATAAGATGGTCTTGCTGGAGTGGGAAGATACTGCTGGTGACTGATGTCAGCTGCAACTCTGTAATCATTTTCAGGATATCCTACTGTCGGGAAGGCTTCCATCTTGTTTTTATACTTTGGGGTCACTTGAACTTCAGTTTCATATATATCTGGTATTCCTATGTCAAATCTTGTATTGGGCTTTCTGAAAGAAATGAGATTCATGACATTAATTTGCATGAACTATTAGATATGATAATAAATTCACTCTTAATTGTTTTATGTTACGCTTCTTTTAAGAGCAATAGTAGTATTAAAAAGGTGTTTAACCAGAATGAGTAGTTGCTAGAAGTACAGATGATATTAATATGAAGTGGTTAACCTCACCATCCTTACACTGCACTGGCCATTTTAATCGAAAATAAGATATGCATTTATGTAAAGTTTACCCCGATGTCTCATGTTTTTCCAAATGGAATTTATGGTCAAGAAGTTCTTCTTTAGACAAATAATTATTATGTTGTTTATATTTGATTATCTCGTAGTTTACGTTGTAAGTATGACAAGGCTAATCATTTATTAGCATTTTTCTCTATGACTCCTTGCATCCCATCAAGAGTCTCTCTTTCCCATTGAGGCATAGCCAGTCCAGAAGAAAGTTGCTCTTAGAATAGAGGCTCAATGTAGTTTCAACCGCTCGTCCACGATGGTAATCCGTTTTGTTGGCTCTATGGATGATGGGGGCTATGCCCCCCCAATTTGCGTAGAGTTCAGAAAGATATGTGCCCCTCCTTCCTTCACTTCTTGGCAAGCCAGCATCTGTTATTCAGTCTCTCAAGCATGGTTTAGAGTCGGATTAATTAGATCCTGGTAGCAGGTATGTTTTTATATTGTAATTTCTCTCTCAATTTGCTTATGTCAAGTAGATTAGTAAATATGTTATACACCTAGTTCGCTCTTTACGCGTGTTTATAATCCACGAAATTGAAATAATGCCCCCCAAAATATAATACTAAAAACATACTACATACAGTACACTAATAACGCCCATGCAAAAAAAAAAAAAAAAAAAATTAATTTTAGTAAATAATCGACCGCCTCGGAGTCACTTTTCCGGCATGCTGCCATGTGCTTCAGTGTTTCTTTACCCAGTATACTGCGTGGATATATCACTTGTTCTAACTGTGTTTGTGTTAAAGTTTGTATATTGTCAGGAAAAAAGCGTGCGAGACCGCATCAGTTGATATTGAGGAGGCAAGACGTTTGCAGATAGAAGTTCGTTCTCCCGCATCCTCCTCCTATACTACCGCTTAATGCGATCGGATATTATGAAGAGAATGGAAAAAAGTGTTAAGAACAGAGTTACAAACTTGCGATATAATATTGTCAGGGAAATAGCGTGCGAGGGTGCATCAGCTGATACAGAGGCGGCAAAACGTTTGCAGATAAGAGTTCAGTTCTCCCACATCCTCCTCCTCTTCTACCGCTTAATGCGATCGGATATTATGGAGAGAATGGAAAAAATGCTAAGTACAGTACATGGATGAGCATTAAGAACAAACAGCAAACAAACTTGCGATATAATATCATCTGGGAAATAGCGTGCGAGAGTGCATCAGTTGATACGGAGGCGGCAAAACGTTTCCAGATAGAGATTCGTTCTCCTGCATCCTCCTCCTCTTCTACCGCTTAATGCAATTGGATATTGTGGAGAGAATGGAAAAAAAGCATTAAGAACAAATAGGAAGCAAATTTGCGATATAATATCGTCAGGGAAATAGCGTGAGAGAATGCATCAGCTGATACGGAGGCGGAAAATCGTTTGCAGATTGAGGTTCATTCTCCCGCATCCTTCTCTTCTACCGCTTAATGCGATTGGATATTATGGAGAGAATGGAAAAAAAGCATTAAGAACAAAAAGCAAACAAACTTGCCATATAATATCGTCAGGGAAGAAGCGTACGAGAGCAGAAATGTTTGCAGATAGAGGTTCGTTCTCCCGCATCCTCGTTGTTCACCACCACCATGCACGTCCCAGTGTATGCTTGTTGCCCACCGCATAATAGAGTGCATTAATTTGTTTACTGTACTGTAAATCTGTATATCTCTTATACTCTACACTATTTGCTTGTTAATATAAATAACTACAGGTCTTTCTGCTTTGTTATGTACTTATAAAATATGTTTTACTTATCTTATATCTTTGGCATAGTGTGTCTATGTACGGTTGTGAAATGTATCTCTGCCCAT
The DNA here is from genome assembly GCA_037179515.1 of Halocaridina rubra. NCBI lineage: Eukaryota > Metazoa > Arthropoda > Malacostraca > Decapoda > Atyidae > Halocaridina > Halocaridina rubra. The sequence goes on along the minus strand of JAXCGZ010000450.1, from coordinate 43,021 downwards.
TATCATTGTTTCTTCTGGAAAATGACTCGTTACATTACGCGATTTTCACGTTACCCGTCACTTCTGAGAACCTATCTTCGCGTTATTACAAGAACTAGGTGTACTTTGACTTTTAGCACTTTCACTGATGTTTGCAATTTAGGCCACAAATTCACTGATAGTATAGGGTTGAGTATTTATGGCACCACCCTGTTGGTACTAAACTGTTTTCGTGTTGCTCTAAACTAACTAAAGCAGCTTAGTGCCAAAAGGGCAACGCCGAAAGAGTGGCACCGAAAGGGCAGTGCCAAATAGTCCCATTCCGATTGTATTATGCATAGAACTAAAAGGTTATTTGTTTTTTCATTACTGTATAGTGCACTAAAATGTATATATAAAAGACTTGTATTGTTTATTCACCATGAATAAGTTATATATGTTTGTGATCATAATTTTATAGTAAGGAAACGTTAACAAAACTGGAAAATATTTGCGAAGAAATAATTTACCTATGCTAGGCCCTGTCTTCTGCGTTTATTATTTAAACAATGGGCATTAGCCATCATCTGTGTGAAATGGGGTCCATTCCATGATTGTTGCACATTTATAAGATCCAGAGATGAAAATCATGTCCTAATTCCTAATTGAGTACCACTGGTCCAATACTCCTATATAAGTAGTGAATCTTGAGCTACTTTCATAAAGCTAAATATGCAGTGCAGGAAGAAGGTTTATAACTGTATTTCTTTCTGAACTCTCTCTGAAGTGGGGTATAGCTCCCATTGTCTATTTTAGACCGTAAAACAGAAAACCAACGTGAACCTGTGGTAGGAACTATGGTCCATTCCTATTTTGAGATTGGCCATATCTCATCCAGAGAGAGATAGACTTGACAGGGTGCATGGAAGCTCAGAAAAATATGCTATTCCATCCCTATTGCACCTTGTTTACAAAAACAAATAAATTATTTACTTGTGTATTATCTTAAAAAAAATATCAAAAGCGTACTTACCCAATCTAGTGATGTTGCTTTAAATTATTTCTAGTCACATGTCAGAAATATTATGAGTAGTTTTGCGTTATACTCATCGTATGCAATCTTTAGTGGTTACTTGTGTGTGTGTAAAAGTTCAACAGGATTTTGGTCTTAATTATCACCAGGAGAGGTATGAATACAAATCCAATATGCTCATACTTTGGAGTACCTTAGAATAGCCTTGTTGTTTAATAAAAATACATTCTGCCCATGGCACCTTAAATAATTTCTCATGACACATATATGGACCTTTCTATAGTGGTAAAATGCTTAGACCTCCCTTGTTAGGTATGCAAAACCCACTTCATAGTGGCTCCACCATATTATTTATGATATATCTCTGTTGCTTAGAATACAACCAAGCTGCTCTGCTTTGCTACCACTTTTTCTGCCAAATATGATTTATGTAATTTTAGCTACTGGTTACTTTGTAGTACGTAGCACACTGTTCATGTAGTAATCTGGTAGATTTCTTACTCCTTTTTTCTGATTAGGGTAATTTTAAGAATTGCATTTAATTAAAAGCTTTTCAGATGGCACCTTGACAGGACTATCAATCAACATTTGTGCAGAGGCAAAAACTTTTCTTTATTATTGTTTAGAGCCGCTAGATGCTTGATATTTCTATTAAATAATAAAAATCTGCTAGTTTAGAACTGCAGATCAGGATATGAAAATGGTTATGTAATAGTCTTAAATATAAACCAGTATGAAAATTTCAATATGAATAAATACTTAAAAGGTGTACTGAAAAGTGTATGTCATTTTATGAAGGCTGTTATCTAATGAATCAGTTCATAATGTTATGAAGATATAGCACATACCATCTTTGCTAAAGGGTAGGGTAGCAGTTAATGTTTTGGCTATGTGGAATATTTAAGTAAGTTGCATATTTCTTTGGTAACTACCAATAAGCCCAGCATATGAATATTAAGATTAATGTTTGTAGCTACTGTTCACTTACAGAATCTATGACATTCTGCAACTTTTTAAATCTGCAGAGAAAAATATGATAAAGAACTTCAAATCAGCTTGGAAAAGTATTTTTATATGTTTGTGAGCTTTCATGAGAGAGAATAAAAGATAATAGAAATATTCAACTTTACAATATCTTTCATTTATATAGAACTGTAACTTCATTTCATCAGTTTTAGAGTATATTCATAAAGCAAATGTGATTCTTAGTGATTGGGGTTAAGTTTGGTATACATTTTTGTCTCTATTTGACTGTTGTGAGTTTACTTACTTGGAGGTGTAGATTGATGGCTTCTTTTTGAGACGATATCTGATTCTTGATGGAAGAGGAATATTGTAAGAAGTTTCTAAATCCTTTAGGAGTTTTTGACGGAGCTGGATTCTTTCCTTTGTAGTTAAACAAGCCCAAGAATTCTACAGGAGACAAATTGTATAGATATATGTTCAAGAGGATAACTGGTGTCACATATAATTTTTAATTCATATATATATATATATATATATATATATATATATATATATATATATATATATATATATATATATATATATATATATATATATATATATATATATATATATATATATATATATATATATATATATATATATATATATATATATATATATATAGAGTATTGAAGAACCAGGCTTTATATATGTGATAAATCCTATGAAACCACATGTATGGAAAATACAAAATAATGCAGAAAAATATATGTTACTTCATAGTAACAGACATAATTAATTTTCACTAACCAGGATGTACTTTAAGATTTGGTTAAAATTTGGTATATGTGCTACATGAAATTGCGTATGTTAGGGGTCATAAATTTACTAAAGGCAAATTTTATAGTAAATGGTGTCCTAAAAAAGAATGATATTAAATTTGTATGTTTGAAAACCTGTAGTTAATTTGTATATAACTATTGAAAGACTTCCAGGTGATGAAATACTATAAAATAAACTAAGAAATAAGTTAAAAACATTCTCAGTAAAGGTAAAGAATTTTGATGACAAAATGCAAAATATGGTAAGAGGTATCAGAGGAGAGTTTGAGAGCAAGGAGAGAAAACATAGTACTCATAGAAAAAATAAAGCATATAGAGAGAAGATATAAGATACAAGAGGAGGAAAAACAAGAAGAAAAAACTATAGAAATAGCTGGAAGGAATAAGAAAGGGATAAGGAATAGAATTTCCAAACAAGAGGAGAGTTACAAAAGGATGGAAGATAGCTTATATATAGTGTATATTAGTGTCTTGCTATCCTTTGAAAGAAATTAATAGTAGTTTTGAATGCCAAAATTAAATAGAATATTTTTCTTTTTAGGAGATTCATTCTGAAACTGAATACAAACCAGGAGAGTATAACAAAAGTGTTGTTGATGCAGTGAAAAGTAATAGGGCAGTGATAGAGGTGGTACTGAAAAATATGGAAAAAGATTATTACAGAGAGAGAGAGAAATAAAAGCATGAGAGAGGTTATGACTGAGAGGGCAATTTCTTTTCCCAAAAAAGAACTCATTAATGAGTAATCGGTGATTATTGTAGGCCAGTATGAATCTCAAGAATCCGCATAGCAAGGGAGACACAATAAGACTTGGGTTTCAGATCTGATCTAAAAGCCTGGCGTATCTTTGTTATCCATATAATATTGTAATAATTCATCAACATGGTAAGAATGTTTGGAGAGGAAAGGCAATATTAATTATGTTAAGACATTTGATAAAGACACATGCAGAGAGTACCTAAGGGCAAAAAACCTTAGAATGTCAAGAACATAGGACAGTTTTCAGTCAGCCTCACAGAACAAAGGAGAGATGGAAAAATTAAAATTTGGATGCATGCAAGAAGCTGAAAAGTAAATTGCTAAAGAAAAAATGGGGAATAAAAGAACATTTTTACTTTAGAGCTCATCCAAGCTAAGGGATGATTAAGAAAACATTAGAAAAGCAAGGAGAGTGGCCTCATTAAGTTTACAGTATTCAGATGATGATGGGGTAGTGAGTAAAGCAGTTGAATGAAGAGATTATATACATGAGGCCAAGACAACTTTTGTTGCTATTATAGAAAGAAAATTAAATTTAAATACAGTATATACAGTGTTACAGTTTATCTTAGGGGTTACAAAATAATGAGGACTGGTGGAGGGATACCTTGTAACTGAAAATTTCCAGGTTGAAGAAGTAAATATTACTATAAGAAGGAAATTCCAAGGGTTTATTTTCTTTCCTCTAAATATGGGTCTGGATCGAATTTCAATAACATTGGTAGATAACACAAAGGAATCAACAAAGATTAGAATTAGGTATGTAATAAGAGTGCAGAGAAGTGGGAAATCCAGGTGTAAAAATGGTTTGTGTGAAAAGATAGTGTTAAATACAGTATTTGCTTACTGAGAGTTTTAATCATAGAGAAGTAGACTGGTATACTCTTGCTTTATATTATGACGAGAATTCTGTTAAGGCAGGATTATTAGATAGTGTCCAAGGAAACATTTTGTATTAGTAGGGATTGGAACCAACAAGGGCTTAGGGGAAAGATATACTGTACCATAATTTTTTTTATATTATTCGCATATAAAGTTTTGTATATTTGTACAGTTTAATTGAGGAATAGGCACCGTTCGGAAAAAGTGACCATTGTGTGTTGTTGATAAAGAACATTATCACACATTCTGCCAAAGAGTAGGGAAATGAGGAAGAATTCAGGGAATGCGGATGTGGAATTCTTTTTTTTTTTTTTTTACCCTGCTGGTAAGGATTAATAATAATGATAATAATTATATGCTCACCTCCTCTTGGCAGTTTTCCTTTGCTGCTGGCATATTAATCTGACCAGGAGGTCTTACTCTCGTCACAACTACCTGGAAACACAAAGGTATTTTTATACAGGAGCCTTACAAAATCAGGCATAGATATTTGAGACTGCTGTTAAAATTTGGTATCTCATGAGCAGAACAATATTTTCAGCTCTCTCTCTCTCTCTCTCTCTCTCTCTCTCTCTCTCTCTCTCTCTCTCTCTCTCTCTCTCTCTCTCTCTCTCTCTCTCTCTCTCTCTCTCTCTCTCTCTCTCTCTCTCTCTCTCTCTCTCCCTCCCCCCCCCAGACGTGAGTGAGATATCAGCTGTATGTGTTGTTTTCTAAGCTTTGCTATATCAGACCTTGACTGACTGCATTATTGCAACTGAAAGACCTTGGACGGTTCTGCACATTTAAAAGGTAAATACTATAAGAATTGATAGAACTGCTGCAATTATAAGGAGTCAAATCTGTGGTATGTTATCAAGATCTGTAGATGCTTGCTAATCACCATTTCTACGTTTAGTATAAAAATTCTTACCTTAGAAGCAGCCTCATGAAATATTGCTTCTTGCTTTTCCTCTTGAAGTTCACCACTCCTATTTGGATTTGCTTTTGGCGCATTCCCTTCTCCTGTGGGTGCAATTCTGCCTGCCAAATCCTCTAGTAGGTTAGTATCCGTTAATCTCCATGTTAGATGATATCCAGAATTTATACTAAGGTTATTAGCTGCTGTGGGACCATCAGGTACCAAGAGCATTCGAGCTGTGGCCACAGAGGTAGAAGAGCTTGAAGTCACTTGGTCCTCTTCATGATCATTTGAAGTCTTGACCGGATGGTGGCCAGTGACATTTTGTTCTTGTTCGTTCACTACAGAATCACTTTTTGATATTTTTATGCCAGGTGGTCCTTTTGATTCTTGGGTGGATACCGAGACACTCTCTAATACAGATTCATGGTCAAGCAGAGGAATAGCTGGTGATCTGACTAATTTAGGACCGTTGCCTGCAGAATCCACATTTGAATTTATATTCACTTTTGCTTCCTCTTCTTTATTTGATGTGCTTGTGCTTTCATATTCGAAATCCTTTTCCTCACCTTGTTTGTTCTCACTATGGATATCATAATTTTTGCTGGTATTATTATTAGCCATAGAAGTAGGCTTGTGATGTTCTTGTTTTAATTCATCTTGTACTGATGTATCCTCAGTTATTTTTTCTCCTAATTTCCCTTCATCCTCTGTTTCAGAAACATGACTAGAGGGTTCTTCTAGCAAAACAGAGCTTCTGCGAAGAAAGGATGAATGGCTGTGACCATCGGACACTGGTGCAGGCGCATGGATGGCTGCCACCCAACTCTCTAAGGTCAGGTGAGTGTTTTCATCATGCTCTTTTCCTTCACAGCATGGAAACCACACGCACACTAGCCCTGAAATTATATAATATTGCACTCAATTCATATTAGGCATTATGCAGCAATCTGAATTTACATGAAAGAATGTATTTTGTAACTTTGCTTATAATACTGCCGAAGGTTATTTTAGTTTCTTTATTGACGTCATTTCTCATATTCGTGGGATCGTTATTTATCACTAGCCTCTTGGAGACTAGTGTTGGTTTTAGATCAGTTTTATAGCTGGATACTCTTCCTGACAACCAGTGACTCGGGCATTGGCCAGTACTAAGTGTAAATGGCTTGCTATTCCAGTGGCTTGATTATCAAAATTATTTTAACTAGCTGTATTAAATGATATAGAGTCGTTATGTAAAGGTGCACAGAAACACATTGTGAGCTTCATTATCATTCTTGGTAAAAAAGAGAGAAAACACTTTCCAAGACAAGAATTATTAGTAAAAGCCAGTTTGACAATAATAAAAGAACAAATATTTTAAAACGTGTTCTCACAGAATTTTACTCGAATTTACACGACTGTGTGAGTGCACTTTCGCAATGAAGATAAGAAAAGATTATAAGATGTCATGAGTGGCTATGCTTCTCAGATGCGTACAGTTGGTGCCTTTTTACTCTTAGAATGCACCGAAATAGGAAACACAATAAATATAAATATGTCTTACCCAGTACTAGTAGGAGACGAAGCCATATCCTGGCCATCACGACCTACCAAGTGTGGTCAATCCTAAAGAATGAAAGAGAGAAAATATTGATTAATCATTTGTTGAAAGCTATATTTTTTGCTCATATGTTATTATCCATAAAGTATCCATAAATATCTTATAATTACTCCCAAGGCTTGTAGTTGCATTATTATTATTATTATTATTATTATTGTTATTTATATTATTAGTACAGTATTAATATTGTTAAATGAATCAGTAATCCAATTTGTCACGTTAAAAGCTAGAGAAGTAATATAACTGGGAATATTTTGAATATTATTCCACCATCAGCTTTCAGATAAAGCTTTCATTATACATCGGAATGAACATTAGATGATTCCAAGTAGAAATCTGAAACGTCCATATGTAAGTTGGTGATGGAATAGTGATTTTAAGATGTTATTTAAAGATTTCCTGGTAATTCACATTATTATTATTATTATTATTATTATTATTATTATTATTATTATTATTATTATTATTATTATTATTATTATAAGAAGCGATTTAGGATGTGATATATTTCTTTTGATAGAAAAATATAATCATGAAGTTAATAGATTGTTAAATAATCAGTTCACTTAGGAAAAATTACCTAATATTCCAGCTGCTTTTACCAATAATAACACATTCATCCTTTAAATCACGAAAACAGGAGATAGAATTTATATAGCTGAAGGCAATTACACAGTATTAAGTTAAAATATCCAAGAGAGCCCCTTTTTGTATTTGATATTTATGGAATTCCCACATTACTCAAATTTGGATGCCCTAAAAATTCCCCTCAGACCAATCTCGCTTGCTGGTTAGCAGATCAGCTCAGTATTTAAGCAGGAAAATTTTCGAAATCACATTTTGCCAGTTGCATGCATATTTTACCTCTTGTCACTTATATATACCCATAAACCATCAGCAATCTATAAGGAAATGTTACATATAATTCTCCAAATCCTTGTTTTTTTTCTATCAAATTGGGTGTAGTCAAACCACATTGACCACATCGATGTATGTTTATAGTTTCTGCCAGCACTGTCCAGGAATAAACATTAAATATACATATAATTCCTCTCAGATATTAGTATTTATCTACTAGATAAGGCTATGTCCAATACATTTTGACCATATCATTGTATATTTACTTTGTCACCCATGTTAACAGTAGCTTAATTTTATAGTAAAGCAAGATAAAATCAAAGATCTGGGTGAGGGGAGTTATGAGTGTATTCAACATTGATCCTTATAGATGACACGTGCTTTCTTAGTTTTATCCATATCTTTGCAAAGTTTGCTAATCAATGAAATTGGGCAATAGTTTAGAGCTGTGCCTTTCATTCGCTTATTGAAAATATGTACAATAGTTTCTTTTTTCAATTTCTTGGAATCCTCTTAGATTCTAGTGAGAATCATTCCTTCCTGAGCGACAAAATATATCCTCCATCTTTAGATATCGTGTCCATTGCTAAAAAAAATAACCTCCATCTTTAGATATCGAATCCATTGCTATAAAAAAAAAAAAAAAAAAAAGTCTTACAAAAGATTCGGTCCCCTTGAATTAAATTATATTGAAAACATTTGATGTACTACCAATTAAAAAATAGAAAATTCATATTCCAAATATGAGCATTGGGTAGTTTAATTCAGTGATTACTTACTCTATAGATAAGTTATAAGCGTAAATAGGCTTCTAAATATTTTTTTCAATTTACCACCAAGGTCAAAACGTTCTCATAACTCAGATCTTAATTACACACTTTAAACGCAATTTACAACAGAATATGATGAGATTGTACATTGCATGATGGAGTACCTCCTTGCTCTTCTTAATCTGGTCATTAAATCGAGCATCAGTCACTCGAATTGATGCTTAAATCTCTTGATGTTGCCCCAATGTATTGTCAACAATCTTCTTCTTCTTCTACTTCTTCTTCTTGTTTTTCTAGGAATATTCATAGATTTTATGCTGATTATTGTGGGTTTTTAGGAATATTCATATATTTTTGCTTATTATTGTGGGTTTTTATTCACTATGGACGTTCTGATATTTCTAAATTTGGCTTTATCTTAATAACGAGATAGTTCATCATATATGTCGATATTTCTGACTTTGGCCCGATTTCTTAAACCGTGTAAACCTAGGATACCATATTGTTAGTTAGCTAGACACACACAAATGGATTTCATAAACGCATCTGACGCGGTTCTGTGTATGGCTAGAATCCCGTACGGGATCCTAGGCATACACAGAACCGCGTCATATGTGTTTATGAAATCCATTTGTGTGTGTCTAGCTAACTAACAATATGGTATCTTAGGTTTACACCGTTTAAGAAATGGGCCTTTGCCTCATAATATTAACTAGACACTTTTTATCGTTATTTTCATTTTGTAATGAACCTTGTTGGCAGTCTTATAAAAACTGGTGATTTTGTTGAACTGTGAGCCGTTTACAACATGTATATCCTATTTAAAGCCTATTTTATACTATAGAAGTGTAAAATATATCCGAAATCACGTATTTCCTACTTAGTAATCGATGAACGTGTTCTAGGTTCCCTCATTAATGTTTGTAAATAATTCATTTGTTGAAAACCACTGAAAATCCTTAAGATTATTGCAATTGTCGGCTTTCAGTGCTATGATAATTCGAGTTAATGTCGTCGAATTTAATCTCCACAACAAAAACAGTCTTTATGCCAACCAACGTCTGCCATATTTATCATCCACTGTTACTTAAAGCAGAGACCATTAGACCGTGCATTCTAACTTCACTCTCTCTATAGGTCGCTTTCACACCAAAATAGCACGTCGCACGTGGCATGCCACGTGACATGCTAGTTGAAAACGAACACCCGGAAATATATCAAACCTTTCACACAAAAGTGGCGTGACACGTTCCCTTTGCCTCGCCACTTGTGTGTGAAATGTTTCATATATTTCCGGATGTTCGCTTTCGATTGACGTGCCACGTGCGACGTGCCACTTTAGTGTGAGAGCTTCTATTAGTTACACTTGCAAATAATATAATCACACCACCAACACTACGATTGAATCTTGAGCCTTTTGAGAATGTGAATTTCGAAGTAAGAGCTTTTACAACTGAACCACTGGTAACAGTTATTAGCAGAAACAAATTCGAGTTTCAGTAATAAAGTAGAAGCCTGATATATATATATATATATATATATATATATATATATATATATATATATATATATATATATATATATATATATATATATATATATATATATATATATATATATATATATATATATATATATATATATATATATATATTGTGTGTGAGAGAGAGAGAAAATAGAGAGAGAGAGAGAGAGAGAGAGAGAGAGAGAGAGAGAGAGAGAGAGAGAGAGAGAGAGAGAGAGATCCATAAATCATCTACTGCTAATTTTTTTCAGAGAAAAAAAATGAGCTTCTCAAAGGTGTTTTATAATGTTCTGAATCGTCAGACAAATATTTAAAACAGACTCAATCCAGTTATGAAAAGTATCAAATTTAAGCTTTCCGTGTGCGACTAGACTTTAAACTACTTTGCAATTGGCAATGTTGATGATGTCAACTAACTTTGAGTAGCCATTTAAGAAAATTCACATATGTGTGTCTAATGACCATAATTATGACTTCGCCATTGATATTGATTTATTAATTATTATTATTATTATTATTATTATTATTATTATTATTATTATTATTATTATTATTACTATCATTATTATTGTTCGGTTTTACGTCACGGACTCCCTTTTCTACTAAGGGCTAGGTTATTATTATTATTATTTTTATTATTATTATTATTATTATTATTATTATTATTATTATTATTATTATTATTATTTTTATTAGTAATTATATCATAGCAAGGTAATGGTTTGGAATTCTAAAACAGGAATTTTGGAATGAAACTTGCAAACATACAGTAAAAGATGATAATGATTATTATTATTATTATTATTATTATTATTATTATTATTATTATTATTATTATTATTATTATTATTGTTGTTGTTGTTGATGTTGTTGTAATTGTCAATATTCAGTAAAAATGTCAACTTTATATAATTAGCACAAATTTTTACTTGCTTTGAGGTAAACCTCTTTCAGCAACGCAAATTTTCTGGTGATTTTTTAAATACTCACAAAAATCTTCAATTAGTTCTTCAAGTCACCATCCAGTCATATGACACCTTCAATAATCGAGTCCATTTTTTTTTATTTATTCACAACCTCGTGTAATTCTTGCGTTTTCTAGGAAAAACCACACTTTTATGACGGAATTCTAGTTTTAACAGAGGCTGAAGTTCTAAAATTTTAATATATTTCTCTTCTTTTCTTATTTTCTTGTTTTGTTTCAAAAAGTTTCACCGAGGGTTGGATAGTCAATGAAATCGCATTTTTTTTTTCAAGATTTGCAAAGTGCTCAATTTTGTTCATGTCCCCTAAGAATTACTAAAATATGAAAAATTTCTCTTGCTGACCTTGCTTGGCACTTCACAGAAATTAATACCTCCAGTTTTTGTTGAAATACCTAGATGATTTTTCTTAAAGAGAATTATAATTCAGAGTAGAAAACCTTTGGATAGTCTTAACAAACACAAAAACACTCCTTTTATTCAAGTTATTCAAAAGCTATCTAGTAATTTAACTTGCCCCAAAATGCTAAAAACCAAATCAAGAAGAGGGCCAGTAGCTTGCCTTGCAAGTTTCTCAAGCGCTATCTAGTAATTTAACTTGCCCCAAAATGTTAAAAACCAAACCAATAAGAGGTCCAGTAGCTTGCCTTGCAAGTTTCTCAAAGCGCTATCTAGTAATTTAACTTCTCCAAAATGTTAAAAATTAATCCAAGAAGAGGTCCAGTAGCTTGCCTTGCAGAACACCAAACACACCTCAAAGATCCTCCAGGCGCATACTCCAGGAGGGTCTCCACTTTGCGCATGGCCAGGGAACACTGAGAGAATGTTCGTCTTGACACCTAAGGAAACTGCTCTTCCATCCTAGCCCCTCCCTTATCACCTTTTCCTCTCTTTCTCTCCTTTCTATCTAGTCTTTACATTGTGTGTATTAGTAACCCTTTCTCTTAGGTCTGTGATTCTCAAACTGTGTCTATGATCTTTTAAGGGTGCGCGTGAATTTTCTGAAGATTTAGTAAAATGTCAAATGACGAAAAATAGTTCATAATCTTTGTAATCATGCATATGAATATAAAGAATTTAATGAAAAAAAAAATGTGCTTAAGATAAATAAACTAAGAATGCTTCGCAAACATTAATAAATTAATTAATTTGTTAACATTCAGAGAACTTGTAAGCTAGGTTCGTTCCGTCTAAACACATGCTAAGATATGTTTGAAAAAAAAAAAGAAAAAAAGATCCTTTTAGAGGATCTGAAAAAAAAATACTTTTAGATGATCTGAAAAAAAAAATACTTTTAGAGGATCTGCTGTTGGCTATTATAGAGAGTAGCAGAATTAACTTTGAGAACCCCCTGTTTTCCGTTCTTCGGCCCCTTCCTCCCTCTAACCCCTCACGTGTCAGCGGTCCTCGTGAGGTCCATCTGGCGTATTTTGGCCAGGAGGGAAAGTAAACAAAACACCTTCACTGCCACTAAAGTAATAAAGAGGATGTAGTTGGGAATGAAATTGCAAAGTTACCGTGGTAAAAGACTGGCCTGCCACACACCATTGGACCCATGTTCGAATCACCCTTGTTCTCTGTCAAAAAGAGGTGAATTTATTCATTCAAGTTATATTTAGGATGTAGTAAGGAATGAAATTGCAAAGTTACCGTGGTAAAAGACTGGCCTGCCACACACCATTGGACCCATGTTCGAATCACCCTTGTTCTCTGTCAAAAAGAGGTGAAGTTATTTATTTAAGTTAGATTTAGGATGTAGTAAGGACATCGAGGACACCTGTCCTTTCTTAGTCTCTTCACGTGGATAGGAATATTCGTGATAGGTCACTTTTAGACCCACCCGCTCCAGAGAGAGTTTTTTTTTTTTTTTTTTTTTTTTTTCAACAAGACAGGACCAAAAAAAAAAAAAACTTGCCCTCACCGGATCTAGACACGAAGAATAAATAAAAGAGAAACAAAGATGCCGAATATTGTGACTTGTCAGATGTCAATGAGTCATTTTGCTTTTACAATTCCGCCCCTCAGAGGGAGGTCTTCAGAAACTGTTTATTGGCCTTTCAACGAGAGTGAGAAAGTGAATTTTGAGATAATGATGAATGTAACTAACATTTTGCTGAGTGCTTGGTGTGTAAAAGATAAGACAGAAGAGACTAATATTGCTGTCTCGTGGCTTAATTTTGCTACAATTATAATTACTTCCTTTAGGATTGCGTGCACTGAGGATTTTCGTAAGAATGACGTTGATAGTTAAGGCTTTTATTGTAGAGATAATAGTGTAAAGCGAGTACACACACACACACACACGCACACACACACACACACACACACACACACACACATATATATATATATATATATATATATATATATATATATATATATATATATATATATATATATATAAATATATATATATATATATTGATACAAAATATGTTAAAATAAGTTGTAGGATATTTTGTAGTGAACCTGAAGAAGTGAATTAATAATAATAATATTAATGATAATTAATAACAATAGTTAATAATAATAATAATAATTCAATGAACGCAAGTTTTATTTAATTTGTGATTTTATATTGATATAAAATTCGTTACAGACAGTTTGTAGGTCTTGTTTTTAAGTGCATGTAACATCCGCCATTTTGTCATCCTCCAAATGTTTCCTTATTATTACTTAACCAAATGTCATTTTCACCCTAATTTTTTTCTTTCTTTCCTTTATGATGCCTATATACTTCATCTGCAATAAGGGTTCGTCCACAGCATAAGTAAAAGTGACGAAATAATGTGAAAACCTTTTGACATTAAAACCAATATGTTCCTCTTACTTTCACATTCTCTCTCTGTGTATTGATCAATGTGTTTGTTTCATTCCCTGGTCCATTTTTCAATAATTTTGACGTTTGAATTAGAATTTGCTGTCGTATGTGTGTGTTTGTGTGTTTATAGATTTCGTGAATTATTTTCTGGTTTTCAATTCTGTTCAGTATTATTATTGCTCATGGATTTATTGGCTCAACTTAAGCGATGAAGTGCATTTTAAGGATGTCTTTCTGTGTCTGTGGTTTCAATGCATATGTCTTGTCTTTTATACGAACAACACAATTCTCTATCTAGCTATCTATCTATCTGTCTATCTATATATCTATCTATTTATCTGTCTATTAATCAATCCTCAATGCATATATCTTGCCATTAGTATATGAACAAAAAAGCTCTCTCTCTCTCTCTCTCTCTCTCTCTCTCTCTCTCTCTCTCTCTCTCTCTCTCTCTCTCTCTCTCTCTCTCTCTCTCTCTCTCTCTCTCTCTCTCTCTCTCTCTCTCTATCTATCTATTTATTTATCTATGTATCTATCCATCAGTCTATCTATTAATCAATCCTTTCCTTCTTTACCATCTCCCATATCCTGTTCCATATTCATTACGAATCCATCTGTGGTCTTATTTTGCATCCTAAGGCAATTATAATACTGAACAACTGCCTTAGTAGGTCTTAATCGGTCGTTAAGGTTCATTAACTTTCACTTTTAACCGGTAGTTACCTGGATTTTAATTACCCTGGACTCCAGCACCTGTAATTAAGGAAATTTGTTACGGTTTTATTTCCGAAATGATTTTTTTGGGCCATTTTGTATTACAACTAGCGCTAACTCGAAAGGGCATTGATAGAGGCTCGTTGAAGCCAAAGAGTTAAGGGGGGTTTACACGGTCAAACGGTTCGTCGAACGCGGTTCGACAGACAAGTGTTGGAAGTGATGTTCGAACGTGGGAACAGGGTATTTGGTTGTCGAACACGTTTGTCGAACGTGTTCGACAACCAAATACCCCGTTCACACGTTCGAACATCACTTCACACACTTGTCTGTCGAACCGCCTTCGACGAACCGTTTGACAGTGTAAACCGCATTTTAGGCTTGATACCCCGCGACCGGATCAAACCCGTGTTTGTTAGGCTCGTCATTTCCCGACCCGCGTGCTTTACCACTCATCTAACGCGGCCCACATGGGAAATGTTAGGAATACTTTCCTATTACTTAAGGCAGGGTTTTCTTTTATGTGATTAATATCTTTCTTATTTTCCTATGAGAGCTGCGGGACGGGACGATTTTTTTCTTTTTTGCCTTTATAGAAGTCACCAAACAGATGAAGGATACTTTTCTACCACAGACTCCCCACATCTATTGTTGTAGTAAATTTGCTGAGTTAACAAGGGTTACCTAACAAGTATGTCTGGGGGAGATAATCTTTCTTATACATTCATGCTGAATATGATAATGATGATGATATTATTGTTGTTGTTCCGGATTTACGTCACGGACTCCCTTTTCTACCTAGGGCTAGGACGGTTGCCTTCTTGCGAAGGACTTGTTTTGGCAGATGTAATCGTTACCCTGAGTGCATACCCTTGCTAGCCTCAGACCGTGACGGGGCGATGATGATATTATTATTATTATTATTATTATTATTATTATTATTATTATTATTACTACTACTACTACTACTACTTTTAGAGGGAAACTGTAGAATATTTTTAATAGTTCCGCTTATGAGGTTATATTTCCATTACTCATTTTGCGCATTTAATGGAGTATTAAATTTCTGCTAAGTTGGCAGGGCCTTTCTCTGTAGGCACACTAGTTACCCCCACCTTCTTTTTCTTAACTCCAATAGGTTCTGGCAAATATAATTTGCAAAGTACTTTGAAAAGCCTACCTTGGTGCTGATTGCTTGAAGTAGATGCTGATCCATTGAGCTAATTGACTATAGAATCTTTAGAATATCTAATTTCTTATTTTTATGATGTCTCATTTTAAATTTCCCCGATTTCATGAATATGGGTATTTTCTGGGTATTCGGTTTTTTAATGTCTGAAACAAACTCTGCTGTGTGAAAATAGGTTTATGTATTAAATAATCTTCTGACCTTTGTTTTTTTTCTATGTGTTTTGTTGATATTATTTGGTTATGACATATACTGAGGTGAAATTTTTTTTATAGCTTCTTATTATAGCTTAATATTATTTTTAATTAATTTTATTTCGGGGTTTAAAGCTTCTATTCCGATATCAATTCGCATCGTACAGCTTTCTAAGATCTGTAATTAATATTAATTGTATTTAATCTTTATCAAGCTTTTCAGTGTTATATTGCTTAGGTCAGCTTATTATTATAATTTTCTTTCAATTTCCATTTTGCTTACTTCAGACTATCATCGTTTGTCTTTCAATTTCTATCTAATTTTTATCAGCTCTTTATAGTTTTGCCAAAACAAGTCCTTCGTAAGAAGGCAACCGTCCTAGCCCTTAGTAGAAAAAGGGAGTTCTTGACGTAAAACCGAATCCATCAATCCTGTGGGTTTTACTTTAATATTTCAATTTATCGCAGATGGTCTTTCAGTCTCGCTTTACTTATTATACAATTTTATCATAAATTGTCATTTACTTTAATTTATTATAGTTTTTCTTTTCAGTTTCACTTATTTCAACTTATCAAATACTTTTTATTTTATCGCAGTTGATGTTTCAGTTTAATAGTATTCATTTCAGTTGATCATGGATTGTTTGCCAGTTTCAATTGACTCATTGCCGCTTCAGTTTCATTTGACTCATTGCCGCTTTAGTTTCATTTGACTCATTGCCGCTTCAGTTTCATTTGACTCAATGCAGTTTTAGCTTTATTTGACTCATTGCCGCTTCAGTTTCATTTGACTCATTGCCGCTTCAGTTTCATTTGACTTATTGCAGCTTCAGTTTCATATGACTCATTGCAGCTTCAGTTTCATTTGACTCATTGCCACTTCAGTTTCAGTTGACTTATTGCAGATTTAGTTTCATTTGACTCATTGCCGCTTCAGTTTCATTTGACTCAATGCAGTTTTAGCTTTATTTGACTCATTGCCGCTTCAGTTTCATTTGACTCATTGCCGCTTCAGTTTCATTTGACTTATTGCAGCTTCAGTTTCATATGACTCATTGCAGCTTCAGTTTCATTTGACTCATTGCCGCGTCAGTTTTATTTGACTCATTGCCGCTTCAGTTTCATTTGACTCATCGCCGCTTCAATTTCATTTGACTCATTGCAGCTTCAGTTTCATTTGACTCATCGCCGCTTCAATTTCATTTGACTTATTGCAGCTTCAGTTTCCTTTGACTCAATGCAGTTTCAGCTTTATTTGACTTATTGCCGCTTCAGTTTCATTTGACTCATTGCAGCTTCAGTTTCATTTGACTCATTACAGCTTCAGTTTCATTTGACTCATTACCGCTTCAGTTTCATTTGACTTATTGCAGCTTCAGTTTCATATGACTCATTGCAGCTTCAGTTTCATATGACTCATTGCAGCTTCAGTTTCATTTGACTCATTGCCGCTTCAGTTTCATTTGACTCATTGCCGCTTCAGTTTCATTTGACTCAATGCAGTTTCAGCTTTATTTGACTCAATGCAGCTTCAGTTTCATTTGACTCATTGCCGCTTCAGTTTCATTTGACTCATTACCGCTTCAGTTTCATTTGACTTATTGCAGCTTCAGTTTCATATGACTCATTGCAGCTTCAGTTTCATATGACTTATTGCAGCTTCAGTTTCATTTGACTCATTGCCGCTTCAGTTTCATTTGACTCATTGCCGCTTCAGTTTAATTTGACTCATTGCCACTTCAGATTCGTTTTACTTATTGCAGCTTCAGTTTTATTTTACTTATTGCAGATTCAGTTTCATTTGACTTATTGCAGCTTTGGTTTAATTTAACTCATTGCCGCTTCAGTTTCATTTGACTCATTGCAGCTTCAGTTTCATTTGACTCATTGCAGCCTCAGTTTCATTTGACTCATTACAGCTTCAGTTTCATTTGACTCATTGCAGCTTTAGTTTCATTTGACTTATGGCAGCTTCAGTTTCGTTTGACTTATTGCAGCTTCAGTTTCATTTGACTCTTTGCAGCTTCAGTTTCATTTGACTCATTGCAGCTTCAGCTTCATTTGACTCATTGCAGATTCAGATTCATTTGACTCATTGCCGCTTCAGCTTCATTTGACTTATTGCAACTTCAGTTTCATTTGCCTTACTGCAGATTCAGTTTCATTTGACTCATTGCAGCTTTGGTTTAATTTAACTCATTGCCGCTTCAGTTTCATTTGACTTATTGCAGCTTCAGTATCATTTGACTCATTGCCGCTTCAGTTTCATTTGACTCATTGCCGCTTCAGTTTCATTTGACTAATTGTCGCTTCAGTTTCATCTTACTCATTGCCGCTTCAGTTTCATTTGACTCATTGCCGCTTGTTTCATTTGACTCATTGCCGCTTGTTTCATTTGACTCATTGCCGCTTCAGTTTCATTTGACTTATTGCAGCATCAGTTTCATTTGACTCATTGCAGGGTCAATTTCATTTGACTCATTGCCGCTTCAGTTTCATCTGACTTATTGCAGCTTCAGTGTCATTTGACTTATTACAGCTTCAGTTTCATTTGACTCATTGCCGCTTCAGTTTCATTTTACTTATTGCAGCTTCGGTGTCATTTGACTTATTACAGCTTCAGTTTCATTTGACTCATTGCCGCTTCAGTTTCGTTTGACTTATTGCAGCGTCAGTTTCATTTTACTCATTGCAGCTCCAGTTTCATCTTACTCATTGCAGCTTCAGTTTCATTTGACTTATGGCAGCTTATTGAAGCTTGTCATTCAGATTCGCTAATGTTATTTCATCTTGATTATCTATTTAAACTCAGTTTCCTCTTTATTTCAACTTGTCCATAACAGAATTAATTACTTTTAAATGTCATTATGAACTGTGGTGGACGGGTGTGAGAGGAGTTGCCATGTGATGAAGCGGTGGAGGTAAACCAGCTGCGGCTGTCGGGCCTCATTGTAGAATATCCTTGCCCGCCTTCCTTGTGGGTGATTCAAGCAGGGTGGAAGGGGGGTAGACGTGGCAACCCTTTATCCCCGAGGAGCTGAGAGGAGTGGTTGAGGTGTGTGTGGATGGTAGTGAATGAGCGTTTCTTGGCTCGGTCACCCCCCTTACAAGGGGAAATGAAGCTTGTGTATATGTAAATGTCATTATGCGAGTATGTGTATCTGCGTGAGTCGATTACAACCGATAATCATGAAAATATCAAATGAGTTTTACTGTTGTGATTACTGTGACCCAGGAACTCATTTGGACTCTTTGTATTAACATAAGGTTGTGTTTTCTTTTCTTTTCAATATGTTGACAAGATATGGATGGAATTAGTGTTTTATATGTAAACTGCTTAAGCTTGCATCAATGACGACCTAAGGTCTAAAGGTTTGTTGGGTGATGAGGTATGGGACAGGAACATATGGAGAACGCTGGCCAGAAACATCGACCCCACATAAAAATGGGAAAAGATGTAGACGAAGAAGAAGAAGAATGTAAACTGCTTAAGCAGTTAGCAAAGAGGTTTCCTAAATCTCTATCTATCTGTATGCAATAGCCATATTCCCCCTCATTAGGGGGGTGGCTGAGTCAATGCAAAATTACTTGACTATGCGGGGAAAAATACAGAGGAGGGGAATCCCAGTCCCCTCGCTCCGCCCCATTTAGTCGACTCTTACGACGCGCAGGGGAACACAAAGATGTTTCCTTCTTCTGTTTAGATGTCGAGAGTAAATTGTAGAGAAATCTGATAGAAAGAAAAAGATGAAGACTGAAAGTTTGAGAGAGAGAGAGAGAGAGAGAGGTCTTTAGGTGACATACTTCGTATTATTATTATTATTATTATTATTATTATTATTATTATTATTATTATTAATATTATTATTACTATTATTATTATTATTATTTTATTACAATTACCTCTACTACTAATACTACTACATCTACTCTTTGCTGTCTCAAATAACTAAATCTTGTACTTTCTTGGAAAAAGCTATAAAAATAATTACAATATATTTCATAAATTTCAGAAAATTTCACCCTTCAAATACATGAAATTATATAAATAGCAGCTGTTATATAAAATCGACATAGAAAAATGGACACAATTCAAATAAATAAGTCTTTTCTCTTTTTTATATATATAAATTGACTTAGTAAAGTTATTTATATATAATATTTATTACCAACATATTTTTTCACCCCCAGGAAGATATTAGGATTGGGAAAATTTATAGCTAGTGAATAGTCATTGCAAAAAAAAAAAAAAATATATATATATATATATATATATATATATATATATATATATATATATATATATATATATATATATATATATATATATATATATATATATGAAAAAAAAAATCACCACCTGGCAAAAGATAAGGATTGCATAAGCTCCGGGGGGGAGATGGCGACACGCCATCTGTGAACCAGTACCATTACTATTATTAATATTATTAAAGGCGTAAGAGCCATCTGGTGGTGGCGAGGTGAATTATGAAGGGTGATGACAATTAGCAGACAGCCAATTCCATTTGTTTACATTTCATAT
>JAXCGZ010000450.1:0-10000 GCA_037179515.1 Halocaridina rubra | reverse complement strand
TTCATAAACGCATCTGACGCGGTTCGGTGTATGGCTAGGATCCCGTACGGGATCCTAGCCACAAACAGAACCGCGTCAGACGCGTTTATGAAATCCATTTGTGTGTGTCTAGCTAACTAACAATATGGTATCCTAGGTTTACACTGTTTAAGAAATCGGGCCTTAGTCATATCTGGCTAGAATGAGAGCTAGGTTAAAGTTATATTAAATAAATGGTATTCCTTTTGTTAATACAATACAATAGATGCATAGTTTTAATGTCTTCAGATCCTTCGGTTAGGTTGATATGTACAGTTGTTTTTTTAAGATTAAAAAAAAAATAATGTTTACTTGAATACGTCTGTACAGTGTCAAATCAATATTCGAAAAAAATATATTAATTAAAGCAGTGCGGAGGTCTAAACTACTTTATTTAACAGGAGTGATTGACCGATGTCCCCTGGAACTATGCCAAAATACCTAATTAGAACTATTTTTTCCTACCATTAACCTAATTATTAACATCAGTAGAATACTTAGCATACTTTTCTCTTTTTCAGAACTGTAAATTTTTAAAGGTAATATCCGGGAAATCTAGATATGAAATGCAAATGGCGTGGTGCCAGACCATGGCTCCGTGGTGCCAGACCAAGGCTCCGTGGTGCCAGACCAAGGCTCCATTGTGCCAGACCAAGGCTCCGTGGTGCCATACCAAGGCTTCATGGTGCCAGACCAAGGCTCCGTGGTGCCAGACCAAGCCTCCGTGGTGCCAGACCAAGGCTCCGTGGTGCCAGACCAAGACTCCGTGGTGCCAGACCAAGCCTCCGTGGCGCCAGACCAAGGCTCCTGGAGCCAAAAAATGCTCATGGCAATGTATTGCTTTAGACTTTAAGGAATCATTAGAGTCTTTGTGTGAATTTCGTTTTATTAGTATTTTAAATTTGGACCTCGTCTGCGGAGAGATTTCCTCCGCTTATTAATATGCTTAAATTTGGCGCGTGGCTCTAAAGAAATAGGGAACAGAGGTGCAATGGCATTCTCGGTCACCTTACATAGGTGAAGGTCATGACATTGCAAAGACAATCATTTCTTTCCCTCTTTTTCGAAAATGACTCTTTTTCGTTGGCACTCTTGTGAAATCATTCATTATTATTATGTCATTGGATTCGGTTTTACGTCACGAACACTCTTTTCTACTAAGGGCTAGGACGGTTGCCTTCTTACGAAGAACTTGTTTTGGCAGATGTTATCGTTACCCTGAGTGTATGCCTTTACTAACCCTCAGTCCGTGACGGGGCGCGAACCCTCGACCTGCCGCCTCAGAGTCGCAGACGCTACCATTTGCCACGGAGACTACAATTATTATTATGACATTGTGTTATCTCAAATGACGCTACCTATTTATACGCATTTACGCAAGTATGACTGTTGAGAGTTTGGTATTACTGTATTTATTTAGTCTGTACTCAAAGTTTGCACATAGAGGGGAGTATTTTCCCCTCATCTATTATTCATCATAATTCGCGCCCCGTCACGGACTGAGGTTAGTGAGAGCATACACTCAGGGTAACGATTACATTAGCCAAAACAAGTCCTTCGTAAGAAGGCAACCGTCCTAGCCCTTAGTAGAAAAGGGAGTCAAAGTCAAAGTCAAAGTCAAAAACTTTATTCCATCAAAAATGGCTATTACATGATAATTAATCTAATTACAAATTACAATGTAAAATGTCAAAATAAAACAAATGAAATTTGCAAAGCACAAAATCAAAAAATTTACACATTAAAATATGCATACGTACACTTCGTCTACCCAATGGGAGGATAATAATGAGACTAAAATCACTTATTAAGTAGGTGATTTAAAAGATGAGATTTAAGTGAGGGTAATGTTTGGCAACTTCTTAAGTTTGCGGGTAAAGAGTTCCAAAGTCTCGGGCCCATTACATTTAAGGCTCTTGCCCCAATATCAGTGGAAGTTCTGGGCACGTAAAAAGAATTCTGATATCTGGTGTTGACGTTATTGATACGCACTTGATTAACTGTTGGCAATGAGAAGAGCCATTCCGGTAATATTCCATGATTTATTTTAAAAACTAAAAGACAGATATTATATATGAACTTCATGTCCATCTTTAGCCAACCCAATCTCTCAAAGAGGGGAGTCACGTGATCATATTTATGCACCCCCCCTATGGCAACTCTTGCAGCAAAATTCTGGAGCCTTTTCACTCGTAACATCTGGGTCTTAGTCGTGGAACCCCAAACACTCAGACAGTAGTTGAGAATACTTAAAATCAATGTTTGTACTACAATTACCCTACAATCAGGCTCGAATCTTTCATAGACTCTGTTCAAGTAAATAAGGGTCCCGTTCACTTTTTTATGTAGTTCATCGATATGAAAATTAAATGTCATGGTACTGTCCATAATAACTCCTAGATTTTTAACCTTATTAGATGGGAAGAGTGAAACATTGTTGAAATTTATACTGATGTTCTCAGGAATGCGGGACAGATATTGATTTGATCCAAAAATAACGAATTTAGTTTTATTTTCGTTCAGTAAAAGACCATTACTGTTAAAATAACTTTTGGCACAGTTTAATATATCTTCATCCCTTTTTAAGATTTCAGGAATTCTATCAATGTCACCAGTAAGCATAATCTGGGTGTCATCAGCATACATAACAAGTAGGCAATCTCTTATAAATTGAGGTAAATCATTAACATATATTAAGAAAAGCAGAGGACCCAAAATTGAACCCTGAGGAACGCCAAAACTGATATCTAAAGAAGAAGAGAGAGTCGAGCCCATTCGAACTGATTGAATTCGATCTTTCAGATAATTTTCGAACCAAAATGAGTCAACATGAACTTTGGAAAGTTTTCTCATTAGAATTTGATGGTGTACACTGTCAAATGCTTTAGACAAATCTAACAATAATAAAAGTGATATTTTCTTATTTTCAATATTACTATAAATTTTATCAGTAATTTTAAGTAGGGCCGTCTCGGTCGAAAGTTTAGGCCGAAAACCGTGTTGTTCTTCACATAATAGACAATTTGATTCAAGGAAATTTATTAACTGGGTGGCAACTACCTTCTCAAGTATTTTAGACAGAATGCTGAGAAGAGAGATTGGCCTATAATTTTCAACATTATTAGTATCTCCACTCTTAAAAACGGGGATGATATAGGGATGCTTCCAGAGGTTAGGATAACTGCCTGTAACAATGGATGTATTAACAATGACTAAAATGAAAAATACTGTAACTGGCAATGAGTCAATTAGGAAGCGAAGTTGTATCCCATCGGAACCACAAGAGTTTGTTGGTTTGAGGTTCTTTATGATAAGAATAAGTGTGACTAAATCGATTGGGTGTGGTCTAAAATTATTGATAATATTTCTTTCAGCTGGAGGCTGGCAATTATGTGGTTGATTAATAATCAAGTCATTATTATCCTGGGACTTTTCATATGTGGATTTACCTATTTCAGCAAAATACTTATTAAAATCATTCACTCGCTTTTCCACATTATCACTGAGAAGGTCAGAATTTTCTAAGATTTCCTTATTTGCAGGAATTATTCTTTTTATGACATTCCAAGTTCCTTTGATATTTCCCTTATACTTGGAAAATTCTTCCCTGAAATGATTTTTCTTTTTTTCGGACAACATTGTTTTAGTAAGGTTTCTTTCTCTTCTATAGGCTCTTTCCATCTCGGAGTTTTGTCTATCAGATTTAAATTGCCTTAGGAGGTCATCTCTCCTTTTCATTTGCTCTTTTAACTGAGAGTCAATCCACGGGGCAGGAGGGCGTGTCATGACTTTGGTTGTAAGAGGGGCACATTCATTTAAACATCTCGTAAAAACATCAGTAAAAGTAGAAACTTGATAATTTACACAATCTGTAGTTAGTATTGAATTTAAAATGTTGTATTCATTAAGAAGAGTGTCGCAGAAACAATTTTGAGAATAATTCTCAAGAGATCGGAAAGTTTTAACAATTGGCGGTCTCTTTTCCTTCCTGACATTAACTGTAGCTATTAGAAGCTCGTGGTCTCCTACAGGACAAGGTAAGACATCGTGGTGAACTATAAAACTAGGTGTATTGGTAATTATAAGATCAATTAGGCTGGAGGAATTAGCGGTGATACGGGTTGCTTTATTCACAAGCTGATTTAAGTGGAGGGATTGAATTAATTTCCCCATTTTATTATTAGGAAGAAGGAGATTATCATTGAAGTCGCCTATAATAATGAGAGGTTTGCTCCTCAAACAGACCGACCGAAATACCTCGGAGATGTAATCAAAGGTGTCGTTGAGTGCATGTGGGTGTCTATATACACATCCCAGGATGTGTGTGTGTACAAGGTGCGCTCATAGTTTGTCATAATTTTCTATTTGTAATAGTTACTTTGTGGAGGGATTGAATTAATTTCCCCATTTTATTATTAGGAAGAAGGAGATTATCATTGAAGTCGCCTATAATAATGAGAGGTTTGCTCCTCAAACAGACCGACCGAAATACCTCGGAGATGTAATCAAAGGTGTCGTTAAGTGCATGTGGGTGTCTATATACACATCCCAGGATGTGTGTGTGTACAAGGTGCACTCATAGTTTGTCATAATTTTCTATTTGTAATAGTTACTTTGAAAAAAAAAAGTTAAAAAAGCGATTTATTTAGAGTTTATTTAAAAAATAAATCCATCCTGTTATTCATCATAATGTTTGGTTTGATAATAACTCTAATAATAGTACTTTGCCATGAATACTATGCAATGGCAAGTTCATATTTCGTATTATGTGACACTGGAATTTTTTTTCCCATATTTTTTGTCCTTGGTCAAAAATAAGACAACTCTGGCAAAATTTTCTGCTTCATTATTTTTTTTTCACCTTCATAAATCGTGTAAAATTTCCGTCGAAATTACAGGAATTTTTTTTTTAATTAATTCTGGATCTCGCAGTTAATTTGCAATTTCCTCTTAAAGAGTCCCTGGATAAACACATATATCTCAGTGCGTTACTGCTATTTTTTTTTTCCTTTTAATTTAGACTTAGTCTAAACTATGATTTTATTTTATATTTACCTAGACTTTCTCTTCAATGAAAGAACAGCTGCAAGAGAGGGGTCGAGTGTTTCAGTATGTGATGCAAGTCAAACTCAAAGAGAGAGAGAGAGAGAGAGAGAGAGAACCCCAACACTGAAATATGTGAACAGGTATTTTTTAAATAAACTAAATAAATCGCTTTTTTAACTTTTTTTTCAAAGTAACTATTACAAATAGAAAATTATGACAAACTATGAGCGCACCTTGTACACACACACACACACACACACACACACATCTAGAAGAGTTGCCAGACGTGGAGCCTCACACCACATTACCTAATTTTTTGTGTAAACTGGGGAAAGCTCTTGAGCCGTTTTACCTGATCCTGTGGTTCTATATATTGTTAAAAACAGTATCCTTCCCATTTATATTAACTAGTTAGTTAGTTTGATACACGAAAAAATTGAATAATAAAAGAAAAAAAAATTACCAAACACCCACCCGTCAACAGTACTGAGTTAAGTTGCCAAGTAGTACAGCAGTCCTATTTTCTTCACTTTTTTTTTGCTTTTCTTTTAGCTTTCTCGTTTGCTATTTTGTTATTTTGTATATATATTGAGTTAAATGTAAAGTCTAAATCCCGTGATAACATATCTTGGTTAGCAAGTCAGTTTATCAGTTAGGAAGAATATATAACAGAAACAGGTGGGTGCCACCTCGAACACAAATTCGAATTTTCCTTCAGGTTTGACTTTTGTTTTTCTTTTTCTTTTTATACGTAAATTACCATGGTCAAGTTTTTAAGTTAAGATGTGTGTTACCAGAAAGGAGACAAACTGAGTCACTAAATAGCACTTATATGGAGATATAAAAACTCTGTGTGAAGGTAAATTAGAAGTTTTTCTCTCTTCTTTTTTTTTCTTTTTTTTCCTCTTTCTCGTCTTCTTTCTATATTCTGTGAGAGGGAGAACATAAAAATGAAGCCATCTCTGTCCCAAACCTCTCCCACCCATGGGGCGGGAGAAGGGGTAGTCATCAGAGGACTTAAACAGAGAATCAAGAGGTTAGAGGAAATGGTTACAAGCCTTGATGATAAAATTCGGAATATGGATGGAGAAATGAAAGAGAATGAAACACTCAGAGAACAAATAAGATCTTTGGAGGAAGCAAATAAAGCACAAGGGCAGGAGAGAAAGGAACTAGAAAAAAGAATAAAGAAGCTGGAAGGGGAAAAGAGTCAACTAGAATCTAGAATTTCTAATCAAGAAGATAAAAACAAACAGCTAAATGACAACCTAAAGGAATTAGATGTTAGTTCACTGCTATCTTCTGAGAGAGACGAGATTGCTGCTTGGAATGTTCAGATTAAGGAAAACATTGAACAGTTCAGAAAAGAGTTCCAGGAGCTGAATATGGAAAATGATGCCATGAAAACGTCCTTTGCTGATGCACTAAAGGGGAATGTGGCAGTAAAAGAGGCTGTAAAGGTGGTGGCACTGGAAAACATACAAACAGTTGACTATAAAGAGACAGTAATCGAAAAAATGAAAGACGTTGTGATGGAAAGGGCAAACCCACTCATCAGACAGGCACTTGATAAGGAGAAGACAGTGGTAATCTCAGGCATAAGTGAATCCCAGGAGCCAACATGGCAGGGGAGACTTGAAGAAAATAAAGCTAGGGTTGTAGACCTGATAAGAAAGCTTGGAGTAGTATGTGGTCCTGAGGATATTGTAAACATACACCAACTAGGTAAATATTCGAGGGAAGGAAAGCTGAGACCAACAAAAGTAACCTTTGAGAGAGGGGAGACATGTAGGGAAATATTGTTGAGAAAAAAAAGTCTAAAAGACCTTCAAGAATGCAAAGAAGTGTTCATTAGACGATACAGAACACAGGAAGAGATGGGAAAGATAAAAAACTTGTTGCAAGAGGCAAGAAGGTTAAATGATGAAAGAAATGAAGAAGAGAAGAAAAATTTTCGTTACGGAATACTTCCAGACAAAGGGGAGATAAAGAAGATAATGACAGAAGATCAGGGGATGGGGCCTCATTAAGATTGTTATACACAAATGCTGATGGATTAGCTGGTAAGGCAGTAGAATTAAAAGATAGGATTCACAACAGTAAGGCAGGTATAGTAGCAATTACAGAGACTAAGTTGAGTGAGGACATAAACAGTGTCACAGTTTTTCCTAAGGGCTTCAGAATACTAAGGGTCGAAAGATCTGAGAGGACTGGTGGAGGGATAGCACTGCTCATAAGTGAGAGGATTCAAGTTGAAGAGATAAACTTGGCTATAGAAAGTGAGTTCAGGGAATTTCTTGTTGCTCGCATAAATACTGGGTCAGAGAGCATTATAATAACTGTTGTATACAACCCACCAAGGAACCAAAATAGGCTTGAAATTTATGAGGAAAGTCATATAGGTACGATTGAAGTCATAAACTCAGTTGTTAACATGGCGCGGGAGAAAAAATGTAGGATTTTGATTATGGGAGACTTTAATCATAAAGAGATAGATTGGATAAATCTTGACCCACACAGTGGTGAGGACTCCTTTGGGGCAAGATTCCTAGATTGCGTACAAGGGAATTTCCTACACCAACATGTAATGGAACCAACAAGAGCCAGGGGTGGGGATGAGCCATCACTACTTGATCTGGTGTTCACAGATAATGTGTTGGATATTGAAAATATTGAGTATGAACCACCAATTGGAAAGAGTGACCACTGTGTGTTGTTGATGGAGTATATCATTGAAGACATTCTTCCTGAGAGTAGAGGCACTGAGGACATGAGGAGGAACTATCAGAAAGGAGATTACATCAAAATGAATGAGCTTTTTGCAGTTATTGACTGGAGAACCTTATTTTACAACAAATCTGTACAAGAAATGTATGACATCTTTTGTGAGAAATATGGGAAGATTGTAGATTGCTGCATACCTGTCACCAAAGTAGGTGTAATTCATGCCAGAGAGAAATGGTTCGATAATGGGTGTAAAAGAGCTAAGGAGTGGAGAGACAAATGCTGGAAAAGGTATAGGAGGAGAAAAAACATAAATGCCTGGCAAACCTACAAAAGAGCAAGAAATGACTACCTAAGTAAAAGGAGAGAGGCAGAGAAAGATTATGAGAGGGACATCACCAGGAAGGCGAAAGAAAATCCCAAGCTTTTCCACAGCTTTATCAGAGGAAAACTGAAGGTAAAAGAACAGGTTTTAAGGCTAAAGAGAGCGGATGGAAGCATCACTGAGACGGACGAAGAGATCTGCAAAGAATTGAACAAGGAGTTTCAGTCAGTATTTACAGTAGAAAATACCCCACCCCCTCAGATTGCAGTGATAGAAGCTCAAGGGCCGGTATTAGAGAACATCAACCTTACAGCCACAGAGGTATGCAAAGCGCTGATGGATTTAGATGTTCATAAAGCTACAGGTCCTGATGACATATCCCCTCATGTGCTTAAAAAATGCGCAAACACAATATCAGTGGCACTAAGTATCATATTTAAGGAGTCATTGGAGTCGGGGGAGATTCCAAGATGCTGGAAACAAGCAAATGTGATACCTATCTTCAAAAAGGGAAGGAGGGATACGGCTCTGAACTATAGACCAGTTTCCTTGACCAGCATAGTTTGCAAAGTTATGGAGAAACTACTAAGGAAACATATCTCTCTTCACTTGGAATCCTTCAACTTTTTGTCAGTGAGGCAACATGGCTTCAGAGAAGGAAGATCAACAGTAACAAACTTATTAGAATTTTATGATGAGGTAAGCCAAATCTTACAGGAAAGAGAGGGCTGGGCAGATTGCATATTCCTAGACTTCCAGAAAGCGTTTGACACTGTTCCACATGGGAGACTTATTAGGAAGCTGCAATCAATGGCTAGAATAGGTGGAAATGTCTTGGAATGGATAAAAACTTACTTAGAAGGAAGGGAACAGAGGGTTAGAGTAAGACACTCAGTGTCTGAATGGAGAAGAGTTAGTAGTGGAGTTCCACAGGGTTCAGTTTTAGGGCCACTTTTGTTCCTTGTATATGTAAATGACCTACCAGAGTCTGTAAATTCATTCATGAATATGTTTGCAGATGATGCAAAGATTGTGAAGAAAGTAAAAAACGAGAACAATGGTAGAGAACTTCAGGAGGATCTAAATAATCTGCATGAGTGGTCAGAAAAGTGGCTAATGAAATTCAATACCTCAAAATGTAAGGTAATGAGAATGGGTACAAGTGCAAGAAGGCCCAAGCTTGACTACTCGGTGGCTGGAGTACAACTTCAGGAGACAGAAAATGAGAGAGATCTAGGAGTAAACATATTGGCAGATTTGTCTCCAGAAATACATATAAATGGCGTAGTAAGGGCAGCATATGCATTCTTATCAAATGTAAGGGTAGCCTTCAGGCACATGGACAAGGAAATGTTCAGAAATATTTATGTAACCTATGTGAGGCCAAAACTCGAATATGCAGCCCCCTTTTGGAATCCGCACTTGAAAAAGCACATAGCTAAGCTTGAAAAAGTTCAAAGACATGCCACAAAACTGGTGCCAGAAATACGCAATCTCGGTTATGATGAGAGGCTGAGGGAATTAGACTTGCCATCACTCGAAGCTAGAAGAGTAAGGGGGGATATGGTGACAGTCTTTAAATTCCTTCATGGTTATGATAGAGTGGATAGGGATCGATATTTCGATATGGCTGGCTCTAGAACTAGAGGTCATAGTTTGAAGCTTCGGAAGAAAACTTGTTTGCAGGATGTAAGGAAATACTTTTTCAGTGTAAGAGTAGTTGATAATTGGAATTCGCTAAGCGAGGAGGTAGTTAATGCTACCTCAATCCATAGTTTTAAGGACAGGTATGATAAGTATCACTAAGTCTAAAAATGGAACCGATCAGGAGACGGGAAGATACGAGCTTTGGGCTCTTTCCCGTAAACACAATTAGGTAATCACAAT
>JAXCGZ010000449.1:32500-67675 GCA_037179515.1 Halocaridina rubra | reverse complement strand
ACCCCGACCGGGACTCGAACCTAGGACTTATGATTACTAAGTCAAGGCGCTACCACTACACCACAGAAGGTTAAAAGAAATCCAACCTTATAGCTTATATCTGCTATACTTAGGAATAAACGCAATCTATCTGAATGCCACTATGTTCATATTACAGATTCCTCAACCTCATTCGTGGCTTCATTTTAGCATTTAATTCAATTCCCAATCTCATTCGGGCCATGAAATAACCAAATAAGCACATTACATATGTGAAAACATGATTCATTTTTTTACCCCGACCGTGACTCGAACCTAGGACTTATGATTACTAAGTCAAGGCGCTACCACTACACCACAGAAGGTTAAAAGGAATCCAACCTTATAGCTTACATCTGCTATACTTAGGAATGAACGCATTCTATCTGAATGCCACTATGTTCATATTACAGATTCCCCAACCTCACTCGTGGCTTCATTTTAGCATTTAATTCAATTCCCAATCTCATTCGGGTCATGAAATAACCAAATAAGCACATTACATATGTGAAAACATGAATCATTTTTTACCCCGACCAGGACTCGAGCCTAGGACTTATGATTACTAAGTCAAGGTGCTACCACTACACCACAGAAGGTTAAAAGAAATCCAACCTTATAGCTTATATCTGCTATACTTAGGAATGAACGCATTCTATCTGAATGCCACTATGTTCATATTACAGATTCCCCAACCTCACTCGTGGCTTCATTTTAGCATTTAATTCAATTCCCAATCTCATTCGGGCCATGAAATAACCAAATAAGCACATTACATATGTGAAAACATGATTCATTTTCTTACCCCGACGGGGACTCGAACCTAGGACTTATGATTACTAAGTCAATGCGCTACCACTACAACACAGAAGGTTAAAAGGAATCCAACCTTATAGCTTATATCTGCTATACTTAGGAATGAACGCATTCTATCTGAATGCCACTATGTTCATATTACAGATTCCCCAACCTCACTCGTGGCTTCATTTTAGCATTTAATTCAATTCCCAATCTCATTCGGGCCATGAAATAACCAAATAAGCACATTACATATGTGAAAACATGAATCATTTTTTACCCCGACTGGAACTCGAACCTAGGACTTATGATTACTAAGTCAAGGCGCTACCACTACACCATAGAACGTTAAAAAGAATCCAACCTTATAGCTTATATCTGCTATACTTAGCAATGAACACATTCTATCTGAATATCACTAAGTTCATATTACAGATTTCCCAACCTAACTCGTGGCTTCATTTTAGCATTTAATTCAATTCTCAATCTCATTTGGGACATGAAATAACCAAATAAGCACATTACATATGTGAAAATATGAATCATATTTTACCCCGACCAGGACTCGAGCCTAGGACTTATGATTACTAAGTCAAGGTGCTACCACTGCACCACAGAAGATTAAAAGAAATCCAACCTTATAGCTTATATCTGCTATACTTAGGAATGAACGCATTCTATCTGAATGCCACTATGTTCATATTACAGATTCTCCAACCTCATTCGTGGCTTCATTTTAGCATTTAATTCAATTCCCAATCTCATTCGGGCCATGAAATAACCAAATAAGCACATTACATATGTGATAACATGATTCATTTTTTTACCCCGACCGGGACTCGAACCTAGGACTTATGATTACTAAGTCAAGGCGCTACCACTACACCACAGAAGGTTAAAAGAAATCCAACCTTATAGCTTATATCTGCTATACTTAGGAATAAACGCAATCTATCTGAATGCCACTATGTTCATATTACAGATTCCTCAACCTCATTCGTGGCTTCATTTTAGCATTTAATTCAATTCCCAATCTCATTCGGGCCATGAAATAACCAAATAAGCACATTACATATGTGAAAACATGATTCATTTTTTTACCCCGACCGTGACTCGAACCTAGGACTTATGATTACTAAGTCAAGGCGCTACCACTACACCACAGAAGGTTAAAAGGAATCCAACCTTATAGCTTACATCTGCTATACTTAGGAATGAACGCATTCTATCTGAATGCCACTATGTTCATATTACAGATTCCCCAACCTCACTCGTGGCTTCATTTTAGCATTTAATTCAATTCCCAATCTCATTCGGGTCATGAAATAACCAAATAAGCACATTACATATGTGAAAACATGAATCATTTTTTACCCCGACCAGGACTCGAGCCTAGGACTTATGATTACTAAGTCAAGGTGCTACCACTACACCACAGAAGGTTAAAAGAAATCCAACCTTATAGCTTATATCTGCTATACTTAGGAATGAACGCATTCTATCTGAATGCCACTATGTTCATATTACAGATTCCCCAACCTCACTCGTGGCTTCATTTTAGCATTTAATTCAATTCCCAATCTCATTCGGGCCATGAAATAACCAAATAAGCACATTACATATGTGAAAACATGATTCATTTTCTTACCCCGACGGGGACTCGAACCTAGGACTTATGATTACTAAGTCAATGCGCTACCACTACAACACAGAAGGTTAAAAGGAATCCAACCTTATAGCTTATATCTGCTATACTTAGGAATGAATGGATTCTATCTGAATGCCACTATGTTCATATTACAGATTCCCCAACCTCACTCGTGGCTTCATTTTAGCATTTAATTCAATTCCCAATCTCATTCGGGCCATGAAATAACCAAATAAGCACATTACATATGTGAAAACATGAATCATTTTTTACCCCGACTGGAACTCGAACCTAGGACTTATGATTACTAAGTCAAGGCGCTACCACTACACCATAGAACGTTAAAAAGAATCCAACCTTATAGCTTATATCTGCTATACTTAGCAATGAACGCATTCTATGTGAATGCCACTATGTTCATTTACAGATTCCCCAACCTCACTCGTAACTTCATTTTAGCATTTAATTCAATTCCCAATCTCATTCGGGCCATGAAATAACCAAATAAGCACATTACATATGTGAAAACATGAATCATTTTTTACCCCGACCGGGACTCGAGCCTAGGACTTATGATCACTAAGACAAAACGCTACCACTACACCATAGAATGTTAAAAAGAATCCAACCTTATAGCTTATATCTGCTATACTTAGGAATGAACGCATTCTATCTGAATGCCACTATGTTCATATTACAAATTCCCCAACCTCACTCCTGGCTTCATTTTAATATTTAATTCAATTCCCAATCTCATTCGGGCCATGAAATAACCAAATAAGCACATTACATATGTGAAAACATGAATCATATTTTACCCCGACCGGGACTCGAACCTAGGACTTATGATTACTAAGTCAAGGCGCTACCACTACACCACAGAAGGTTAAAAGGAATCCAACCTTATAGCTTATATCTGCTATACTTAGGAATGAACGCATTCTATCTGAATGCCACTGTGTTCATATTACAGATTCCCCAATCTCACTCGTGGCTTCATTTTAGCATTTAATTCAATTCCCAATCTCATTCAGGCCATGAAATAACCAAATAAGCACATTACATATGTGAAAACATGAATCATTTTTACTCCGACTGGGACTCGAACCTAGGACTTATGATTACTAAGTCAAGGCACTACCAATACACCACAGAAGGTTAAAAGGAATCCAACCTTATAGCTTATATCTGCTATAATTAGGAATGAACACATTCTATCTGAATGCCACTATGTTCATATTACAGATTCCCCAACCTCACTCTTGGCTTCATTTTAGCATTTAATTCAATTCCCAATCTCATTCGGACAATGAAATAACCAAATAAGCACATTACATATGTGAAAACATTAATCATTTTTTACCCCAACCGGGACTCGAACATAGGACTTATGATTAATAAGTCAAGACACTACCACTACACAACAGAAGGTTAAAAGGAATCCAACCTTAAAGCTTATATCTGCTATACTTAGGAATGAACGCATTTTATCTGAATGCCACTATGTTCATATTACAGATTCCCCAACCTCACTCGTGGCTTCATTTTAGCATTTAATTCAATTCCCAATCTCATTCGGGCTATGAAATAACCAAATAAGCACATTACATATGTGAAAACATTAATCAATTTTTTACCCCGACCGGGACCCGAACCTAGGACTTATGATTACTAAGTCAAGGCGCTACCACTACACCACAGAAGGTTAAAAGGAATCCAACCTTATAGCTTATATCTGCTATACATAGGAATGAATGCATTCTATCTGAATGCCACTATGTTCATATTACAGATTCCCCAACCTCACTCGTGGCTTCATTTTAGCATTTAATTCAATTCCCAATCTCATTCGGGCCATGAAATAACCAAATAAGCACATTACATATGTGAAAACATGAATCATTTTTTACCCCGACCAGGACTCGAGCCTAGGACTTATGATTACTAAGTCAAGGTGCTACCACTACACCATAGAAGGTTAAAAGAAATCCAACCTTATAGCTTATATCTGCTATACTTAGGAATGAACACATTCTATCTGAATACCACTATGTTCATATTACAGATTCCCCAACATCATTCGTTGCTTCATTTTAGCATTTAATTCAATTCCCAATCTCATTCGGGCCATGAAATAACCAAATAAGCACATTACATGTGAAAACATGATTCATTTTTTTACCCCGACCGGGACTCGAACCTAGGACTTATGATTACTAAGTCACTGCGCTACCACTACGCCACAGAAGGTTAAAAGGAATCCAACCTTATAGCTTATATCTCCTATACATAGGAATGAACGCATTCTATCTGAATGCCACTATGTTCATATTACAGTTTCCCCAACCTCACTCATGGCTTCATTTTAGAATTTAATTTAATTCCCAATCTCATTCGGGCCATGAAATAACCAAATAAGCACATTACATATGTGAAAACATGAATCATTTTTTACCCCGACTGGGACTCGAACCTAGGACTTATGATTACTAAGTCAAGGCGCTACCACTACACCACAGAAGGTTAAAAGGAATCCATCCTTATAGCTTATATCTCCTATACTTAAGAATGAATGCATTCTATCTGAATGCCACTGTGTTCATATTACAAATTCCCCAACCTCACTCATGGCTTCATTTTAGCATTTAATTCAATTCCCAATTTCATTCGGGCCATGAAATAATCAAATAGGCACATTACATATGTGAAAACATGAAGCATTTTTTACCCCGACCGGGACTCGAACCTAGGACTTATGATGACTAAGTCAAGGCACTACCACTACACCACAGAAGGTTAAAAGGAATCCAACCATATAGGTTATATCTGCTATACTTAGGAATGAACGCATTCGATCTGAATGCCACTATGTTCATATTACAGATTCCCCAACCTCACTCGTGGCTTCATCTTAACATTTAATTCAATTCCCAATCTCATTCGGACAATGAAATAACCAAATAAGCACATTACATATGTGAAAACATGAATCATTTTTTACCCCGACCAGGACTCGAGCCTAGGACTTATGATTACTAAGTCAAGGTGCTACCACTACACCATAGAAGGTTAAAAGAAATCCAATCTTATAGCTTATATCTGCTATACTTAGGAATGAACACATTCTATCTCAATGCCACTATGTTCATATTACTGATTCCCCAACCTCATTCGTGGCTTCATTTTAGCATTTAATTCAATTCCCAATCTCATTCGGGCCATGAAATAAACAAATAAGCACATTACATATGTGAAAACATGATTCATTTTTTTACCCCGACCGGGACTCGAACCTAGGACTTATGATTACTAAGTCAATGCGCTACCACTACACCACAGAAGGTTAAAAGGAATCTAACCTTATAGCTTATATCTGCTATACTTAAGAATGAACGCATTCTATCTGAATGCCACTATGTTCATATTACAGATTCCCCAACCTCACTCATGGCTTCATTTTAGCATTTAATTCAATTCCCAATCTCATTCGGACCATGAAATAACCAAATAAGCACATTACATATGTGGAAACATGAATCATTTTTTACCCCGACCGGGACTCGAACCTAGGACTTTTGATTACTAAGTCAAGGCGCTACCACTACACCACAGAAGGTTAAAAGGAATCCAACCTTATAGCTTATATCTGCTATACTTAGGAATGAACACATTCTATCTGAATGCCACTGTGTTCATATTACAGATTCCCCAACCTCACTCGTGGCTTCATTTTAGCATTTAATTCAATTCCCAATCTCATTCGGGCCATGAAATAACCAAATAAGCACATTACATATGTGAAAATATGAATCATGTTTTACCCCTACCGGGACTCGACCTAGTACTTATGATTACTAAGTCAAGGCGCTACCACTACACAACAGAAGGTTAAAAGGAATCCAACCTTATAGCTTATATCTGCTATACTTAGGAATGAACGCATACTATCTGAATGCCACTATGTTCATATTACAGATTCCCCAACCTCACTTATGGCTTCATTTTAGCATTTAATTCAATTCCCAATCTCATTCGGACAATGAAATAACCAAATAAGCACATTACATTTGTGGAAACATGAATTATTTTTTACCCCGACCGGGACTCGAACCTAGGACTTATGATTACTAAGTCAAGGTGCTACCACTACACCACAGAAGGTTAAAAGGAATCCAACCTTATAGCTTATATCTGCTATACTTAGGAATGAACACATTCTATCTGAATGCCACTATGTTCATATTCCAGATTCCCCAACCACACTCGTGGCTTTATTTTAGCATTTAATTCAATTCCCAATCTCATTCAGGCCATGAAATAACCAAATAAGCACATTACATATGTGAAAACATGAATCATTTTTTACCCCGACCGGGACTTGAACCTAGGACTTATGATTAATAAGTCAAGGCGCTACCACTACACCACAGATGGTTAAAAGGATTCCAACCTTATAGCTTATATCTGCTATACATAGGAATGAACACATTCTATCTGAATGCCCTTATGTTCATATTACAGATTCCCCAACCTCACTCGTGGCTTCATTTTAGCATTTAATTCATTTCCCAATCTCATTCGGGCCATGAAATAAGAAAATAAGCACATTACATATGTGAAAACATGAATCATTTTTTACCCCGACCGGGACTCGAACCTAGGACTTATGATTACTAAGTCAAGGCGCTACCACTACACCATAGAAGGTTAAAAGGAATCCAACTTTATAGCTTATATCTGCTATACTTAGGAATGAACGCATTCTATCTGAATGCCACTGTGTTCATATTACAGATTCCCCAACCTCACTCGTGGCTTCATTTTAGCATTTAATTCAATTCCCAATCTCATTCGGGCCATGAAATAACCAAATAAGCACATTACATATGTGAAAATATGAATCATATTTTACCCCTACCGGGACTCGACCTAGGACTTATGATTACTAAGTCAAGGCGCTACCACTACACAACAGAAGGTTAAAAGGAATCCAACCTTATAGCTTATATCTGCTATACATAGGAATGAACACATTCTATCTGAATATCACTATGTTCATATTACAGATTCCCCAACCTAACTCGTGGCTTCATTTTAGCATTTAATTCAATTCTCAATCTCATTTGGGACATGAAATAACCAAATAAGCACATTACATATGTGAAAATATGAATCATATTTTACCCCGACCGGGACTCGAGCCTAGGACTTATGATTACTAAGTCAAGGTGCTACCACTGCACCACAGAAGATTAAAAGAAATCCAACCTTATAGCTTATATCTGCTATACTTAGGAATGAACGCATTCTATCTGAATGCCACTATGTTCATATTACAGATTCTCCAACCTCATTCGTGGCTTCATTTTAGCATTTAATTCAATTCCCAATCTCATTCGGGCCATGAAATAACCAAATAAGCACATTACATATGTGAAAACATGATTCATTTTTTTACCCCGACCGGGACTCGAACCTAGGACTTATGATTACTAAGTCAAGGCGCTACCACTACACCACAGAAGGTTAAAAGAAATCCAATCTTATAGCTTATATCTGCTATACTTAGGAATAAACGCATTCTATCTGAATGCCACTATGTTCATATTACAGATTACTCAACCTCATTCGTGGCTTCATTTTAGCATTTAATTCAATTCCCAATCTCATTCGGGCCATGAAATAACCAAATAAGCACATTACATATGTGAAAACATGATTCATTTTTTTACCCCGACCGTGACTCGAACCTAGGACTTATGATTACTAAGTCAAGGCGCTACCACTACACCACAGAAGGTTAAAAGGAATCCAACCTTATAGCTTACATCTGCTATACTTAGGAATGAACGCATTCTATCTGAATGCCACTATGTTCATATTACAGATTCCCCAACCTCACTCGTGGCTTCATTTTAGCATTTAATTCAATTCCCAATCTCATTCGGGTCATGAAATAACCAAATAAGCACATTACATATGTGAAAACATGAATCATTTTTTACCCCGACCAGGACTCGAGCCTAGGACTTATGATTACTAAGTCAAGGTGCTACCACTACACCACAGAAGGTTAAAAGAAATCCAACCTTATAGCTTATATCTGCTATACTTAGGAATGAACGCATTCTATCTGAATGCCACTATGTTCATATTACAGATTCCCCAACCTCACTCGTGGCTTCATTTTAGCATTTAATTCAATTCCTAATCTCATTCGGGCCATGAAATAACCAAATAAGCACATTACATATGTGAAAACATGATTCATTTTCTTACCCCGACGGGGACTCGAACCTAGGACTTATGATTACTAAGCCAATGCGCTACCACTACAACACAGAAGGTTAAAAGGAATCCAACCTTATAGCTTATATCTGCTATACTTAGGAATGAACGCATTCTATCTGAATGCCACTATGTTCATATTACAGATTCCCCAACCTCACTCGTGGCTTCATTTTAGCATTTAATTCAATTCCCAATCTCATTCGGGCCATGAAATAACCAAATAAGCACATTACATATGTGAAAACATGAATCATTTTTTACCCCGACTGGAACTCGAACCTAGGACTTATGATTACTAAGTCAAGGCGCTACCACTACACCATAGAACGTTAAAAAGAATCCAACCTTATAGCTTATATCTGCTATACTTAGCAATGAACGCATTCTATGTTAATGCCACTATGTTCATTTACAGATTCCCCAACCTCACTCGTAACTTCATTTTAGCATTTAATTCAATTCCCAATCTCATTCGGGCCATGAAATAACCAAATAAGCACATTACATATATGAAAACATGATTCATATTTTACCCCGACCAGGACTTGAACCTAGGACTTATGATTACTAAGTCAAGACGCTACCACTACACCATAGAAGGTTAAAAGGAATCCAACCTTATAGCTTATATCTACTATACTTAGGAATGAACGCATTCTATCTGAATGCCACTATGTTCATATTACAGATTCCCCAACCTCACTCGTGGCTTCATTTTAGCATTTAATTTAATTCCCAATCTCATTCGGGCCATGAAATAACCAAATAAGCACATTACATATGTGAAAACATGAATCATATTTTACCCCTACCGGGACTCTACCTAGGACCTATGATTACTAAGTCAAGGCGCTACCACTACACAACAAAAGGTTAAAAGGAATCCAACCTTATAGCTTATATCTGCTATACTTAGGAATGAACGCATTCTATCTGAATACCACTGTGTTCATATTACAGATTCCCCAACCTCACTCGTGGCTTCATTTTTGCATTTAATTCAATTCCCAATCTCATTCGGGCCATGAAATAACCAAATAAGCACATTACATATGTGAAAACATGAATCATTTTTTACCCCGACCGGGACTCGAGCCTAGGACTTATGATCACTAAGACAAAACGCTACCACTACACCATAGAATGTTAAAAAGAATCCAACCTTATAGCTTATATCTGCTATACTTAGGAATGAACGCATTCTATCTGAATGCCACTATGTTCATATTACAAATTCCCCAACCTCACTCCTGGCTTCATTTTAATATTTAATTCAATTCCCAATCTCATTCGGGCCATGAAATAACCAAATAAGCACATTACATATGTGAAAACATGAATCATATTTTACCCCGACCGGGACTCGAACCTAGGACTTATGATTACTAAGTCAAGGCGCTACCACTACACCACAGAAGGTTAAAAGGAATCCAACCTTATAGCTTATATCTGCTATACTTAGGAATGACCGCATTCTATCTGAATGCCACTGTGTTCATATTACAGATTCCCCAATCTCACTCGTGGCTTCATTTTAGCATTTAATTCAATTCCCAATCTCATTCAGGCCATGAAATAACCAAATAAGCACATTACATATGTGAAAACATGAATCATTTTTACTCCGACTGGGACTCGAACCTAGGACTTATGATTACTAAGTCAAGACACTACCAATACACCACAGAAGGTTAAAAGGAATCCAACCTTATAGCTTATATCTGCTATACTTAGGAATGAACGCATTCTATCTGAATGCCACTATGTTCATATTACAGATTCCCCAACCTCACTCTTGGCTTCATTTTAGCATTTAATTCAATTCCCAATCTCATTCGGACAATGAAATAACCAAATAAGCACATTACATATGTGAAAACATTAATCATTTTTTACCCCAACCGGGACTCGAACATAGGACTTATGATTAATAAGTCAAGACACTACCACTACACAACAGAAGGTTAAAAGGAATCCAACCTTAAAGCTTATATCTGCTATACTTAGGAATGAACGCATTTTATCTGAATGCCACTATGTTCATATTACAGATTCCCCAACCTCACTCGTGGCTTCATTTTAGCATTTAATTCAATTCCCAATCTCATTCGGGCTATGAAATAACCAAATAAGCACATTACATATGTGAAAACATTAATCAATTTTTTACCCCGACCGGGACCCGAACCTAGGACTTATGATTACTAAGTCAAGGCGCTACCACTACACCACAGAAGGTTAAAAGGAATCCAACCTTATAGCTTATATCTGCTATACATAGGAATGAATGCATTCTATCTGAATGCCACTATGTTCATATTACAGATTCCCCAACCTCACTCGTGGCTTCATTTTAGCATTTAATTCAATTCCCAATCTCATTCGGGCCATGAAATAACCAAATAAGCACATTACATATGTGAAAACATGAATCATTTTTTACCCCGACCAGGACTCGAGCCTAGGACTTATGATTACTAAGTCAAGGTGCTACCACTACACCATAGAAGGTTAAAAGAAATCCAACCTTATAGCTTATATCTGCTATACTTAGGAATGAACACATTCTATCTGAATACCACTATGTTCATATTACAGATTCCCCAACATCATTCGTTGCTTCATTTTAGCATTTAATTCAATTCCCAATCTCATTCGGGCCATGAAATAACCAAATAAGCACATTACATGTGAAAACATGATTCATTTTTTTACCCCGACCGGGACTCGAACCTAGGACTTATGATTACTAAGTCACTGCGCTACCACTACACCACAGAAGGTTAAAAGGAATCCAACCTTATAGCTTATATCTCCTATACATAGGAATGAACGCATTCTATCTGAATGCCACTATGTTCATATTACAGTTTCCCCAACCTCACTCATGGCTTCATTTTAGCATTTAATTCAATTCCCAATCTCATTCGGACCATGAAATAACCAAATAAGCACATTACATATGTGGAAACATGAATCATTTTTTACCCCGACCCGGACTCGAACCTAGGACTTATGATTACTAAGTCAAGGCGCTACCACTACATTACAGAAGGTTAAAAGGAATCCAACCTTATAGCTTATATCTGCTATACTTAGGAATGAACACATTCTATCTGAATGCCACTATGTTCATATTACAGATTCCCCAACCTCACTCATGGCTTCATTTTAGCATTTAATTCAATTCCCAATCTCTTTCTGGCCATGAAATAACCAAATAAGCATATTACATATGTGAAAACATAAATCATTTTTTACCCCGACCAGGACTCGAACCTAGGACTTATGATTAATAAGTCAAGGCGCTACCACTACACCACAGAAGGTTAAAAGGAATCCAACCTGATAGCTTATATCTGCTATACTTAGGAATGAACACATTCTATCTGAATGCCACTATGTTCATATTACAGATTCCCGAACCTCACTCGTGGCTTCATTTTAGCATTTAATTCAATTTCCAATCTCATTCGGGCCATGAAATAACCAAATAAGCACATTACATATGTGAAAACATGAATCATTTTTTACCCCGACTGGAACTCGAACCTAGGACTTATGATTAATAAGTCAAGGCGCTACCACTACACAACAGAAGGTTAAAAGGAATCCAACCTTGTTGCTTATATCTGCTATACATAGGAATGAACGTATTCTATCTGAATGCCACTATGTTCATATTACAGATTCCCCAACCTCACTCGTGGCTTCATTTTAGCATTTAATTAAATTCCCAAACTCATTCGGGCCATGAAATAACCAAATAAGCACATTACATATGTGAAAACATGAATCATTTTTTACCCCGACTGGGACTCGAACCTAGGACTTATGATTACTAAGTCAAGGCGCTACCACTACACCACAGAAGGTTAAAAGGAATCCATCCTTATAGCTTATATCTCCTATACTTAAGAATGAATGCATTCTATCTGAATGCCACTGTGTTCATATTACAAATTCCCCAACCTCACTCATGGCTTCATTTTAGCATTTAATTCAATTCCCAATTTCATTCGGGCCATGAAATAATCAAATAGGCACATTACATATGTGAAAACATGAAGCATTTTTTACCCCGACCGGGACTCGAACCTAGGACTTATGATGACTAAGTCAAGGCACTACCACTACACCACAGAAGGTTAAAAGGAATCCAACCATATAGGTTATATCTGCTATACTTAGGAATGAACGCATTCGATCTGAATGCCACTATGTTCATATTACAGATTCCCCAACCTCACTCGTGGCTTCATCTTAACATTTAATTCAATTCCCAATCTCATTCGGACAATGAAATAACCAAATAAGCACATTACATATGTGAAAACATGAATCATTTTTTACCCCGACCAGGACTCGAGCCTAGGACTTATGATTACTAAGTCAAGGTGCTACCACTACACCATAGAAGGTTAAAAGAAATCCAATCTTATAGCTTATATCTGCTATACTTAGGAATGAACACATTCTATCTCAATGCCACTATGTTCATATTACTGATTCCCCAACCTCATTCGTGGCTTCATTTTAGCATTTAATTCAATTCCCAATCTCATTCGGGCCATGAAATAAACAAATAAGCACATTACATATGTGAAAACATGATTCATTTTTTTACCCCGACCGGGACTCGAACCTAGGACTTATGATTACTAAGTCAATGCGCTACCACTACACCACAGAAGGTTAAAAGGAATCTAACCTTATAGCTTATATCTGCTATACTTAAGAATGAACGCATTCTATCTGAATGCCACTATGTTCATATTACAGATTCCCCAACCTCACTCATGGCTTCATTTTAGCATTTAATTCAATTCCCAATCTCATTCGGACCATGAAATAACCAAATAAGCACATTACATATGTGGAAACATGAATCATTTTTTACCCCGACCGGGACTCGAACCTAGGACTTATGATTACTAAGTCAAGGCGCTACCACTACACCACAGAAGGTTAAAAGGAATCCAACCCTATAGCTTATATCTGCTATACTTAGGAATGAACACATTCTATCTGAATGCCACTGTGTTCATATTACAGATTCCCCAACCTCACTCGTGGCTTCATTTTAGCATTTAATTCAATTCCCAATCTCATTCGGGCCATGAAATAACCAAATAAGCACATTACATATGTGAAAATATGAATCATATTTTACCCCTACCGGGACTCGACCTAGTACTTATGATTACTAAGTCAAGGCGCTACCACTACACAACAGAAGGTTAAAAGGAATCCAACCTTATAGCTTATATCTGCTATACTTAGGAATGAACGCATACTATCTGAATGCCACTATGTTCATATTACAGATTCCCCAACCTCACTTATGGCTTCATTTTAGCATTTAATTCAATTCCCAATCTCATTCGGACCATGAAATAACCAAATAAGCACATTACATT
This sequence comes from Halocaridina rubra, assembly GCA_037179515.1. NCBI lineage: Eukaryota > Metazoa > Arthropoda > Malacostraca > Decapoda > Atyidae > Halocaridina > Halocaridina rubra. The sequence goes on along the minus strand of JAXCGZ010000449.1, from coordinate 53,500 downwards.
TGTGGAAACATGAATTATTTTTTACCCCGACCGGGACTCGAACCTAGGACTTATGATTACTAAGTCAAGGTGCTACCACTACACCACAGAAGGTTAAAAGGAATCCAACCTTATAGCTTATATCTGCTATACTTAGGAATGAACACATTCTATCTGAATGCCACTATGTTCATATTCCAGATTCCCCAACCACACTCGTGGCTTCATTTTAGCATTTAATTCAATTCCCAATCTCATTCAGGCCATGAAATAACCAAATAAGCACATTACATATGTGAAAACATGAATCATTTTTTACCCCGACCGGGACTTGAACCTAGGACTTATGATTAATAAGTCAAGGCGCTACCACTACACCACAGAAGGTTAAAAGGAATCCAACCTTATAGCTTATATGTGCTATACATAGGAATGAACACATTCTATCTGAATGCCACTATGTTCATATTACAGATTCCCCAACCTCACTCGTGGCTTCATTTTAGCATTTAATTCATTTCCCAATCTCATTCGGGCCATGAAATAAGAAAATAAGCACATTACATATGTGAAAACATGAATCATTTTTTACCCCGACCGGGACTCGAACCTAGGACTTATGATTACTAAGTCAAGGCGCTACCACTACACCATAGAAGGTTAAAAGGAATCCAACTTTATAGCTTATATCTGCTATACTTAGGAATGAACGCATTCTATCTGAATGCCACTGTGTTCATATTACAGATTCCCCAACCTCACTCGTGGCTTCATTTTAGCATTTAATTCAATTCCCAATCTCATTCGGGCCATGAAATAACCAAATAAGCACATTACATATGTGAAAATATGAATCATATTTTACCCCTACCGGGACTCGACCTAGGACTTATGATTACTAAGTCAAGGCGCTACCACTACACAACAGAAGGTTAAAAGGAATCCAGCCTTATAGCTTATATCTGCTATACTTAGGAATGAACGCATTCTATCTGAATGCCACTGTGTTCATATTACAGATTCCCCAACCTCACTCATGGCTTCATTTTAGCTTTTAATTCAATTCCCAATCTCATTCGGGCCATGAAATAACCAAATAAGCACATTACATATGTAAAAACATGAACCCAGCCTCTGGGTTGCTAGAAATAGCAGCCCAGTGCCGGTCCCAAGCCAGGAAAAATGGGGAGGGTTGGCATCAGGAAGGGCATCCGGCTGTAAAACACATTTGCCAAAACCCATGGATAGCAGTCGAGAGAATACCGAAGATGGCCAGGGCGTACCCCGCTCACACGACGCACAGAGGAGCCCGACCTCTGTTGAAACTGGACGAGGGTTAGACGACTAGTGAAGAGATGCGACCTAATATGAAAATGGGAACGCAAATAGAGGAAAAAGAAGAAGATATGTGTAAATATGATTCATTTTTTACTCCGACCAGGACTCGAGCCTAGGACTTATGATTACTAAGTCAAGGTGCTACCACTACACCACAGAATGTTAAAAGAAATCCAACCTTATAGCTTATATCTTCTATACTTAGGAATGAACGCATTCTATCTGAATGCCACTATGTTCATAATACAGATTCCCCAACCTCATTCGTGGCTTCATTTTAGCATTTAATTCAATTCCCAATCTCATTCGGGCCATGGAATAACCAAATAAGCACATTACATATGTGAAAACATGATTCATTTTTTTACCCCGACCAGGACTCGAACCAAGGACTTATGATTACTAAGTCAAGGCGCTACCACTACACCACAGAAGGTTAAAAGGAATCCAACCTTATAGCTTATATCTGCTATACTTAGGAATGAACGCATTCTATCTGAATGCCACTATGTTCATATTACAGATTCCCCAACCTCACTCATGCCTTCATTTTAGCATTTAATTCAATTCCCAATCTCATTCGGACAATGAAATAACCAAATAAGCACATTACATATGAGGAAACATGAATCATTTTTTACCCCGACCGAGAATCGAACCTAGGACTTATGATTACTAGGTCAAGGCGCAACCTCTACACCATAGAAGGTTAAAAGGAATCCAACCTTATAGCTTATATCTACTATACTTAGGAATGAACGCATTCTATCTGAATGCCACTATGTTCATATTACAGATTCCCCAACCTCACTCGTGGCTTCATTTTAGCATTTAATTAAATTCCCAATCTCATTCGGACAATGAAATAACCAAATAAGCACATTACATATGTGAAAACATGAATAATTTTTTACCCCAACCGGGACTGGAACCTAGGACTTATGATTACTAAGTCAAGGTGCTACCACTACACCACAGAAGGTTAAAAGGAATCCAACCTTATAGCTTATATCTGCTATACTTAAGAATGAATGCATTCTATTTGAATGCCACTGTGTTCATATTACAAATTCCCCAACCTCACTCGTGGCTTCATTTTAGGATTTAATTCAATTACCAATCTCATTCGGGCCATGAAATAACCAAATAGGCACATTACATATGTGAAAACATGAAGCATTTTTTACCCTGACCGGGACTCGAACCTAGGACTTATGATTACTAAGTCAAGGCACTACCACTACACCACAGAAGGTTAAAAGGAATACAACCATATAGCTTATATCTGCTATACTTAGGAATGAACCCATTCTACCTGAATGCCACTATGTTCATATTACAGATTCTGCAACCTCACTCGTGGCTTCATTTTAGCATTTAATTCAATTCCCAATCTCATTCGGGTCAATGAAATAACCAAATAAGCACATTACATATGTGAAAACATGAATCATATATTACCCCGACTGGGACTCGAACCTAGGACTTATAATCACTAAGTCAAGGCGCTACCACTACACAACAGAAGGTTAAAAGGAATCCAACCTTATAGCTTATATCTGCTATAATTAGGAATGAATGCATTCTATCTGAATGCCACTGTGTTCATATTACAGATTCCCAAACCTCACTCGTGGCTTCATTTTAGCATTTAATTCAATTCCCAATCTCATTCGCGCCATGAAATAACCAAATAAGCACATTAAATATGTGAAAACATAAATAATTTTTTACCCCGACCGGGACTCGAACCTAGGGCTTATGATTACTAAGTCAAGGCACTACTACTACACCACAGACGGTTAAAAGGAATCCAACCTTATAGCTTATATCTGCTATACTTAGGAATGAACGCATTCTATCTGAATGCCACTATGTTCATATTACAGATTCCCAACGTCACTCGTGGCTTCATTTAAGCATTTAATTCATTTCCCAATCTCATTCGGGCCATGAAATAAGAAGATAAGCACATTACATATGTGAAAACATGAATCATTTTTTACCCCGACCGGGACTCGAACCTAGGACTTATGATTACTAAGTCAAGGCGCTACCACTACACCATAGAATTTTAAAAGGAATCCAACCTTATAGCTTATATCTGCTATACTTAGGAATGAACGCATTCTATCTGAATGCCACGGTGTTCATATTACAGATTCCCCAACCTCACTCGTGGCTTCATTTTAGCATTTAATTCAATTCCCAATCTCATTCGGGCCATGAAATAACCAAATAAGCACATTACATATGTGAAACTATGAATCATACTTTACCCCAACCAGGACTCGAACCTAGGACTTATGATTACTAAGTCAAGGCGCTACCACTACATCACAGAAGGTTAAAAGAAATCCAACCTTATAGCTTATATCTGCTATACTTAGGAATGAACGCATTCTATCTGAATGCCACTATGTTCATTTTACAGATTCCCCAACCTCACTCATGGCTTCATTTTAGCATTTAATTCAATTCCCAATCTCATTCGGACCATGAAATAACCAAATAAGCACATTACATATGTGGAAACATGAATCATTTTTTACCCCGACCGGGACTCGAACCTAAGACTTATGATTACTAAGCCAAGGCGCTACCACTACACCACAGAAGGTTAAAAGGAATCCAACCTTATAGCTTATATCTCCTATACTTAGGAATGAACGCATTCTATCTGAATGCCACTATGTTCATATTACAGATTCCCCAACCTCACTCGTGGCTTCATTTTAGTATTTGATTCAATTCCCAATCTCATTCGGGCAATGAAATAACCAAATAAGCACATTACATATGTGAAAACATGAATCATATTTTACCCCGACCGGGACTCGAACTTAGGACTTATGATTACTAAGTCAAGGCATTACCACTACACCACAGAAGGTTAAAAGGAATCCAACCTTATAGCTTATATCTGCTATACTTAGGAATGAACGCATTCTATCTGAATACCACTATGTTCATATTACAGATTCCCCAACCTCACTTGTGGCTTTATTTTAGCATTTAATTCAATTCCAAATCTCATTCAGGCCATGAAATAACCAAATAAGCACATTACATATGTGAAAACATTAATCATTTTTTACCCCGACCGGTACTCAACCCTAGGACTTATGATTAATAAGTCAAGGCACTACCACTACACCACAGAAGGTTAAAAGGAATCCAACCTTATAGCTTATATCTGCTATACTTAGGAATGAACGCATTCTATCTGAATGCCGCTATGTTCATATTACAGATTCCCCAACCTCACTTGTGGCTTCATTTTAGCATTTAATTCAATTCCCAATCTCATTTGGGCCATGAAATAACCAAATAAGCACATTACATATGTGAAAACATGAATCATTTTTTACCCCGACCGGGACTCGAACCTAGGACTTATGATTACTAAGTCAAGGCGCTACCACTGCACCACAGAAGGTTAAAGGGAATCCAACCTTACAGCTTATATCTGCTATACTTAGGAATGAACGCATTCTATCTAAATGCCACAATGTTCATATTACGGATTCCCCAACCTCACTCGTGGGTTCATTTTAGCATTTAATTCAATTCCCAATCTCATTCGGGCCATGAAATAACCAAATAAGCACATTACATATGTGAAAACATGATTCATTTTTTACCCCGACCGGGACTCGAACCTACGACTTATGATTACTAAGTCAAGGCGCTACCACTACACCACAGAAGGTTAAAAGGAATCCAACCTTATAGCTTATATCTGCTATACTTAGGATTGAACGCATTCTATCTGAATGCCACTATGTTCATATTACAGATTCCCCAACCTCATTCATGGCTTCATTTTAGCATTTTATTCAATTCCCAATCTCATTCGGGCCATGAAAAAACCAAATAAGCACATTACATATGTGGAAACATGAATCATTTTTTACCCCGACCGGGACTCAAACCTAGGACTTATGATTATTAAGTCAAGGCGCTACCACTACACCACAGAAGGTTAAAAGGAATCCAACCTTATAGCTAATATCTGCTATCCTTAGGAATGAACGCATTCTATCTGAATGCCACTATGTTCATATTACAGATTCCCCAACCTCACTCGTGGCTTCATTTTAGCATTTAATTCAATTCCCAATCTCATTCGGGCCTGAAATAACCAAATAAGCACATTACATATGTGAAAACATGAATCATTTTTTACCCCGACCGGGACTCGAACCTTGGACTTATGATTACTAAGTCAAGGCACTACCACTACACCACAGAAGGCTAAAAGAGATCCAACCTTATAAGCTGATATCTGCTATACTTAGGAATGAATGCACTCTATCTGAATGCCACTATGTTCATATTACAGATTCCCCAACCTCACTCGTGCCTTCATTTTAGCATTTAATTCAATTCACAATCTCATTCGGGCCTTGACTTAGTAATCATAAGTCCTAGGTTCGAGTCCCAGCCGGGGCAAAAAATGATTCATGTTTTCACATATGTAATGTGCTTATTTGGTTATTTCATGGCCCGAATGAGATTGGGAATTGAATTAAATGCTAAAATGAAGCCATGAGTGAGGTTGGGGAATCTGTAAAATGAACATAGTGGCATTCAGATAGAATGCGTTCATTCCTAAGTGTAGCAGATATAAGCTATAAGGTTGGATTCCTTTTAACCTTCTGTGGTGTAGTGGTAGCGTCTTGACTTAGTAATCATAAGTCCTAGGTTCGAGTCCCGGTCGGGGTAAAAAATGATTCATGTTTTCAAATATGTAATGTGCTTATTTGGTTATTTTATGGCCCGAATGAGATTGGGAATTGAATTAAATACTAAAATGAAGCCACGAGTGAGGTTGGGGAATCTGCAATATGAAAATAGTGGCATTCAGAGAGAATGCGTTCATCCCTTAGTATAGCAGATATAAGCTATAAGGTTGGAGTCCTTTTAACCTTCTGTGGTGTAGTGGTAGCGCCTTGACTTAGTAATCATAAGTCCTAGGTTCGAGTCCCGGTTGGGGTAAAAAATTATTAATGTTTTCACATATGTAATGTGCTTATTTGGTTATTTCATGGCCCGAATGAGATTGGGTATTGCATTAAATGCTAAAATGAAGCCACGAGTGAGGTTGGGGAATCTGCAATATGAACATAGTGGCATTCAGATAGAATGCGTTCATTCCTAAGTATAGTAGATATAAGCTATAAGGTTGGATTCCTTTTAACCTTCTGTGGTGTAGTGGTAGCGCCTTGACTTAGTAATCATAAGTCCTAGGTTCGAGTCCCGGTCGGGGTAAAAAATGATTCATATTTTGACATATGTAATGTGCTTATTAGGTTATTTCATGGCCCGAATGAGATTGGGAATTGAATTAAATGCTAAAATGAAGCCACGAGTGAGGTTGGGGAATCCGTAATATGAACATAGTGGCATTCAGATAGAATGCGTTCATTCCTAAGTATAGCAGATATAAGCTATGAGGTTGGATTCCTTTTAACCTTCTGTGGTGTAGTGGTAGTGCCTTGACTTAGTAATTATAAGTCCTAGGTTCGAGTCCCGGTCGGGGTAACAAATGATTCATGTTTTCACATATGTAATGTGCTTATTTGGTTATTTTATGGCCCGAATGACATTGGGAATTGAATTAAATGCTAAAATGAAGGCACGAGTGAGGTTGTGGAATCTGCAATATGATTATAGTGGCATTCAGATAGCATGCGTTCATTCCTAAGTATAGCAGATGTAAGCTATAAGTTTGGATTCCTTTTAACCTTCTGTGATGGTGTTAGCGCCTTGACTTAGTAACCATAAGTCCTAGGTTCGAGTCCCGGTCGGGGTAAAAAATGATTCATGTTTTCACATATGTAATGTGCTTATTTGGTTATATATATATATATATATATATATATATATATATATATATATATATATATATATATATATATATATATATATATATATATATATATATATATATATATATATATATATATATATATATATATATATATAATTTAATTAACTCTTGTTCATTCAACCAAAACTACATTATTTATTGTAAAAATAATGGTTTAATGACAAATTCGTAATAATAATAATAATAATAATAATAATAATAATAATAATAATATATTGTAATAATAATCAAAATAATGTCCACAATCATTTTCAAAGGAAAATTATTGTTGCCAATAATAATAATAATAATAAGAAGAAGAAAAATAAGGATAATAATAATAATAATAAGATCATCAGGAAAGTAATGCAGAGGTATATTAAAACCCAGCAGAGAATTGGATATTCATTACACATCTTTTATAATCCCTTCACATCTGACAGGTCATTACAGTCTCCATCTCTGTTTCTCTTTACAGCCTGATAAAGGCTGTTTTATTTTATCATTTTTTGGCCCGTCAAGGTGTAAAAAAAAAAAAAAAAAAAAAAAAAAAAAAAAAAAAAAAAAAAATTGCGATAGGTGAACCGCAATATAGCGAGGGATTGCCATATATATATATATATATATATATATATATATATATATATATATATATATATATATATATATATATATATATATATATATATATATATATATATATATATATATATATATATATATATATATATATATATATATATATATATATATATATATATATATATATATATATATATATATATATATATAAAGTGACCTCTCATCTTGCTTCAGTGTAATTTGCCTTCAATTATAATTACTTATAAATGAAGGCAAATTACACTGAAGCAAGATGAGAGGTCACTTTATTTATATACACTCAAGGTAACGATTACATCTGCCAAAACAAGCCCTTCGTAAGAAAGTAACCGTCCTAGCCCTCAGTAGAATAGGGAGGTCGTGGCGTAACACCGAATCCTTATAGGTAATACTTATGAAGTGTGTCATGGTAGGGAATATTTTTAAGTTCATTCATTAATTATTCTTTCCCTCTTTCTCCCCTCATGACAAAACTGACAGAGAGAATGCGAATGACTAGATGTGTTGAAGCCCTGCTACCTCAGTTCTTTGGCTCTAGTTGTGACCCTCTTTCTGAGCTAAGCAGGATGTGGCATCGTATTTGAAATAAAAAGTATTATTTGATATTACTTATCTGTGCTATGTACTTAAACTGTAATTTTGTGTGCTTAATTTTTTTAATATACCTCTTAGTTATGTCTATTCATTTACACCTTGCACTTCTTCTCATATATATATATATATATATATATATATATATATATATATATATATATATATATATATATATATATATATATATATATATATATATATAATATATATATATATATATATAAAGTGACCTCTCATCTTGCTTCAGTGTAATTTGCCTTCATTTATAGGTAATACTTATAAATGAAGGCAAATTACACTGAAGCAAGATGAGGTCACTTTATTTATATACACTCAAGGTAACCATTACATCTGCCAAAACAAGCCCTTCGTAAGAAAGCAACCGTCCTAGCCCTCAGTAGAAAAGGGAGGTCGTGCCGTAAAACCGAATCCTTATAGGTAGTACTTATGAAGTGTGTCATGGTAGGGAATATTTTTAAGTTCATTCATTAATTATTCTTTCCCTCTTTCTCCCCTCATGACAAAACTGACAGAGAGAATGCGAATGACTAGATGTGTTGAAGCCCTGCTACCTCAGTTCTTTGGCTCTAGTTGTGACCCTCTTTCTGAGCTAAGCAGGATGTGGCATCGTATTTGAAATAAAAAGTATTATTTGATATTACTTATCTGTGCTATGTACTTAAACTGTAATTTTGTATGCTTAAATTTTTTAATATACCTCTTAGTCATATCTATTCATTTACAACTTGCATTTCTTCTCATATTTTTACTCCTGAGGTTATATGACATAAATGCTATGATGGAGTTTTATTAATGATAGTTTGCCGTTTCAAAATAGTAAAATATTGGTATATTATTAACCGATACATTGATACCCTTCCCCTTTGTCACATTGCTTATATCTGCTTTGCTATCTTGGCTTTTGTTAAACTTGACAATTCCTCCAAATCCGAAAAACTTGCTCATCCTCCAGATCCTTTCTGAGGAATAACAGATTATCTACACTGACGAGGTACATTCATTGGCTTTCTTAAAAGATCGTCAAATGTGTCAAAAGGTCCTATACACAATGCTCTGGTTTTCCAAGGTACTAAATTCTGTCCTAAAGAAAGGCTCTCCCATATTCAAACATTCCTTATATAGTCTGAACAAAATAATCGAATTTGCCTATGTAGTAACTAACACTGAAGGATCAAATATAAGACCTTGATGACATAAATACAAATATTAAGTCATTACTGCAGAATAAAATACATTATCATCAAGAGAAGCACTAAAAACAAAGCTTTTAGACGATGTATAACAAACCTCCCATGAACTTACTTTGTAAAAATGATTACTGATACCCTATGGGAGCATAGTGCAAGTACTCAGGCCAGAAGTTCTAAGCTCCTTTAATATAATCCAACATGTGGATTTAGGGGCAAAAACAGGGCAAGAGGAAATATAACTTCACTAATAAATTAGCCAACTCTTTTTCTAGTTGTTTCTCTGAAATTGGTCGGGTTTCAAATAGAAGCAAAATAATATGACTAAAATTCTTTAGGCTAAAGCTGTTGCCAAAAATGTTGATATACTTGTATCAGAGTAATCAAATACTACCAGTACACGCTACTCTAGTTCCAGTGTGGCTTATTGATCTATTTAGCATTATTTGCCCTTCTGCAACTGTTTACATTTATACCTGAAACCAAGAAAATTGGGTCTAAGGAGTTTGAGGTTAGCTTAGTAGTGCATTTCTTAAGCTTGTGCCTAATAGCTCAAAAGGAGAAGAAAGTATTACAAAGATGTAAGGCACTGTTCATTAAAAATCTTGGGCTTCAAAATAAGATAACATTATATCTGTCTTGAAGCATAACTCCCCACACTAAAGAATAAATATCTTTTAAACTTTGCCTGATATTCGATTGGTGGTCAATTGATGTAAAACCAGAGCAGTTCTGTACACCACTGTCTCAAAGAACCAATAATTTACCAAAGGATGATTTCCCATCAAAAAATAAAAATTAAGCTTAATCACACGAAAACATACTAATTTATAATTATGTAGTTACATGGTAAAATACCTGCTATTTCTCTATCACAGGGTTAGGCTTTCACATATTTCATAAATAAATTTTAAAAATTGAGGAATAATGTAGGAGGACGTGCACGACACACGTATCGATCAAAACCATACTGTGTGCAGTTTCTATATATATGCACTATCCTAACTGTAAATACATGAGAAATAGAAACACTCCTGTCATTGTTCAGCATGCGTCAAATTGGCAGACAAACGGCGTCATCCGGTTGACTTTGATTTGCTTTAGCAATACTTGTTGGTTTAGAAATGTTACAATTTGATAATGCTAGTCATCACCTGTGTTGCATTCTTTAGATTTTATTTACCATTTTCATTTAACTATCTTCACTAGATGTTTGACAGCTAAGAACACAGTCAAGTAAAACAAGCTTTTGCTTTGCTATTCAATAGCAAACAGTGATTGATATGATTCGGTTTTACGTCAAGAACTCCCTTTTCTACTAAGGGCTAGGTCAGTTGCCTTCTTGCGAAGGACTTGTGTTGGCAAATGTAATCGTTACCCTGAGTGTATGCCCTTACTAACCTCAGTTCGTGATGGGGCGCGAACCCTCGACCTGCCGACACAGAGTTGCGGATGCTACCATTTAGCCACGGAGACTACAATCAATAGCAAACAGTAATTCTTGAATAACTCACTGATCGATCGCAAACTAATTGTTATTCTATATCAGGAGTTCTCAAACTTTTTCCCACTAAGTACCCCCCGAGCTATAAAACCATCAACCATTGGTCTGACACCAAATATGCATTTGCAATATAGTAAGGCTAATTCAATATACACTGGAACTGCAATGAATATAAAAAAATTATTTAAATTACAATGACTTTATTAATCAGCAGAATCGACATCACAAGCAATTTAGAAAAATTTATTCAAAAGACTTTTTCATGAGTCATCTAAGTACCCCTCAATACATTACTGCAAACCCCTGGGGGTGCATGAACCCCGGTTTGAGAACCCCTGCTCTATGTGGGTAAACTGCCGAGACAAATTATAAAGCAGGTTCATTATTCAGGCAAAATGCATAAATACAAAGGCGCACAACAGTTTGCAAGTGGTGCTGCAAAGAGGAATGCATTGAAGGAACATACTGAAAGCAGAGCGATAAGTCATGGCAAGAAAGTAGGTACCAACAGTTTTTTTTTTTTTTTTTATGATTGTGACACCAGGACGAGCAAAAAAAAAAAAAATAAATAAATCTACCCTCATCAGGCCTGGGTACGAAGAAAACATGTAAAGTGAGCTTCATTTTCAACTGGCCTGTCTACAGCAGAAGACTATCAGAATACTGAGAAGACAGGCGCTGCTTCAGAGCAAATCCTTGAATTGAATCTCATAGGAATACATTGGTTGACATCAGGTCATGGCTAAAGCATATGTTGAAAAAACATAATATTTTGATGTGAGGAATCCTGAGGATCTCCAAAACAATGATGTCAAATCTTTGGATGCCAAATCAACAACAGAAAATGTTGCAAACATTATCAGCCAGTAATGTACATCAGCTATGAGATAGAATCAAACTGGGAAGTTGTGATACGTTCTGGGCTTTGTTTTAAATCAGCGAATAGCCAAATCTACAGCTTGTTTTGCATGCCAATGGGTGCTGCAAAATCCCATCCACACATGATAGGTTCTGCAACTGAAAACGTGCTAATGTCCATGAGCATTCATAAAACAGCTTAAGCACTATTGCCAAGAAGACGTCAATGAAATAAAGTTGGACTTATAGACTCTGCACATGCACGAGAAGGAGAGTGAAGTGAACAATACTGGTTAAGTCTTCTAAAGCAACTAGTCAGTATGCTTATATTTGTTTGTGAACAAGGCCCACCTCTCTTCAAGGAGATATTGAATCGTATGGTTTCCCCTCAATAACTGAAATTCTTGGGATTACTACAATTTTTGGTGAAATATAATTTCCTCAGCCAACTTGACCAAAAATGTGGTCATCTGTATGGTCTGCAACCAAACGTAAACAATTTGTCACAAGCGTGGGAGAGTTAATTTTCTACATGAGACTGTTAAAATACTTATGGAGACTATATTGATCAATTACGTAGACTCTTCAAATACTTGGAGCATGCTACACCAGTTGAGATAATTGTAAAATTCTTACCAATTTAAAAACACATACTCAACTGTATGGATTGGTAATAATAAACCTTGAAGACCATAACATCGACATTCAGAATTGCTGAGTCAGTATGAAGATACCGCCTGAGCAATGAGTAAGTAATATAATGTATTCAGGCTAAAAAATACCATGTGCTGGATATTCTTCAATCTAGCAAGACAATCAGCAGCTGAATGTTGTCAAGCAATTGGGACATTTTGAAATTCTTAAAGATGCTTTGGAAATTGTGGAATCTAATCCTGTATCTGTGCCAAAGAGGGTTTCCACAAAACAATCTTATAGTTGATGCAATAGGGTAAATGCATTCGTCCAACCAAAAATATCATCCAATCCATGAAGCACTTGCTAGTATAGCAAGACAAGAAAATGACATGACTACTGGACATTCTGAGGCAAAATGCATTAATGATTTCAAGTATACTTTAAATCGTTAATGAATCAAATCACACACTTCAATAATCATACCTTTTTCCAAAAACATAGTAGCAATGTTGAAGTCTTTGAAATATTTTGTATTTGAAAAACCAAGTTCTTTATGGTCTGTGAGGAGAAGGGAAAAAAGAAGTCTGGAACTGATGATTATAAGCAGACAAACAATTATGAAGGAAATGCGAGCCTCAATTCATTAGATTATGGATGATCAGAAGTGGCATTCATCGTTTGAATTTCGAGTTCAAAACTTTCTCACGGTTACTGATGAGTCTCAAATTTTATTAGAGCAACAATTGGAAGCCTCTGACACCTATTTTCATTCTGAGTTTTTTGAGTGTAAACTGGAATCACTGGATGGCTGTGAAACTGGAATCACTGGATGGCCGTGAAACTGAAACAGCTGCAGCAAAATTAGTTGTCATATAAAAGGATGATTCATATCAAACACAGTGTTGAATCTGTGCAGTTTGTAGCCTTTTTCAGTCATTTTCTTGAAGATATTGGTAAGGATAAAGAGAGAAAACATACCCTTTTCGTATTGTCGATGAACAAAAAGTTACAGATGCATATCCATATGATGAGATTATGCTATGGATTTAATTAGTGCTCATGGTCAAAAACTGTTCAAAAGAATGTTCACTCATTAAATGAGAGTTCATTTAGAACAGACTGCTTACTACCAAGTTTTATGATAGGTTCACTTGATGAGTACTTAATATGACATTCTTAGAATGATTCTGACACACTGATCCAAAAGTTTGCAGAGTCAAATCTAGTAAAGTGTCTGGTCTGTAAATATTTGTACTGTATACACACACTTGTTTTGACTGATCTTCACCGACTTGTTTTTTTGCATTCTTATTCATATTCTTTCTACTTGAATAAAATTTACTTTAAAGAAGACAATAACTTACATTAAGGACAACCTTTTAAATTTTAGTATTCTAAAGAAAGTTAGGCCTCCACTAATGAAGACTGCATGCCCAAGGGACTTCGTATGTCAAAATCCAGCCCCAAATTTGTTTTATTACCTAAGCAACAATATAAAACATCATAAACTTAACTATGATTAAAATCAAAACTTGTGAAACCTTGCACAATTCTGAGTTTGCTAATGGAGCTCCCTATGATAACAGAGAAATTATGGTCATTCCACTCAAACAGATTTAATAATTTAACAGTCAAAGTCAAAATTCCATCACTTTCACATGACCATCCTTGTCAACAGGTATAAATTTACCTGCTAGACCTTAAGAGGCAACGTCTTTGTCGTAGGTCCACCCTCCAGAGCTGCAAATCAAAGGAGCAGCAGCAAAGGTGGCCAAACTGCTACAACCAACCCCTGCCCCTTAAGGGCAGAGGCTTCAGTCACCCTGGCGATAACTGCATTTTTCAACATCACACACACTAGCAAATTTTCTACAAGGTTAAATGACTCTCCAGTGGTCATTTCTCAAAGACTTTCTGGCCTGAAACCATATAAGCCACCAACAAAACATACACCTCTGAGATCTTTGTACAAAAGCCCAGGATCTGCACTGCTCATCCTTAAAGACTCACGGCTGCTCGGCCAGACAGCTCTGGGAATGTGAGTGGATTAATATGTATTTCTGTGGCCAGTTTATTAGCACTCCCCTATTCTATTTTGTAGCTTTCAAAAACAGCAAAATCAGGATTCCAAGTATTTCTAATCCCCAAGACAAAAACAATTCCTTGCAGCTTGGATAACAATAAGCTGCATCACAAACTTTACTGAGCATTTATATAAATTACATGTGAGACTGGAGAAAAACTATGCATTGTAATCTCTAGGAGGAAAAACAATAATTTCTAAGTAAAATTTGTGAAAAGACTTTTACAACCGTTCTGAGTGAAAAAATTTTAATACAAAAGAACGCAAAATACATATACTGGATATTCATTAGACATCCCCAATCACCATGCAAAATGTATAGACAGCATACATTGACAGTCCAGTGATATTACTACACTATTCCTAATGTGAGGTGATACAGTAAAATTTAGCATAATAAAATATTCTCTCAGAAATTGAAGCATTTTCCCATTTAATGTTCTACACTTATAACAAAAATATAATGCATTTAGAAATATTTTCCATGAAAAAAGGTAATTTGCAAATAATGTAAGAAAAATGGTCTAATTTCACTGTATTTGATAAGATACATATAATTTACAACAAGCTCTTAGTTACAATTAAGTAGTATCTTACTGAAAACCAAGGAAGACTTAAATTAATCATTACTAAAACTAGACCTAAATATCGTTCTGACAAAATGAGCTCAGGTGTATGCGAATGTCTTGGAAAGAAGAATATGAAATAGAAAAAATATTTAGCCATAACTTACAATAATAAACTGACACTATAATAAAAAGGATAGGTTAAGTTGCTGGGTTAGTTGAAAGAAGGCTCTTCTTGCTCTCATGGTGGTCCTATGGCCAGCAGTAAATACAAAATATCCTCAAATACAAAATGTCCTTAATATTTTACAATTAATAAAGATTATTGGACATGGGGTAAAAGCATTAAAAATTGTGAACCGAGTAATGGAATTTCCTTCAAAGCAATTGGTGGTATTAGCCATACAAATCACAGAGATCCCAAGTTTTCATCTTAGTCCAATCGTTTCATATATGAATTATTGTAGATAATATTACACTCCTATGATACCATGAGTACAGCTGAAGGAACTAGACCTGCAATAAAAAATAAATAACCTAGAGACAATATTTTATTAGTTATACTTAAGAACATTTGCAGACTAACTGTAGATTAGGAGGAAATGGTAGATGAATATGTGTAGTAGGAAAACTAAATTCTCTGGTAAGAAGGAGAGATGTTTCACTGGAATTATAATCATATTTACTCCATAAAATCAACCATTACTGCAGTTTACACTCAGGCTACTTAATAAGAACATGACCTATATTGAAGTTGGGTGACTTAGGATTAAAAAAAAAAAAAAATTATCTGATGCTACTCTTGCATATGCATTCACTTATGCATTGCTGTAGAGGACCAAGACTGAATAACTCATAAACTTAAGCAGGGAAGGAGGCCCTTTCATTTTTATGAAACACCTTATCCCTTTATAAAAACTCGGTGAATTTGTTGGCATTACTATAACTACAAGCAATATAATTTATCATATTCCTTCAAAGTTATGCTGGTCACTGCACAATTTCCCTTTTCCTGAAGTCAAGGTCCCTACCATACAAAGCCTTACATGCTCTATTCATCTTTATTCTTCATAAACTGGATATGCTTCTGACTGAAAAATTCCTAAAAATTAGGATTAATGTTAGGTATTTGGGGGTGAATAAAAGGGTAGACAATTGGTGAGAAAATGGAGATAGATCGCTTGATAATAAAGGAAGTTTAAGTGCCTGGAGCACTGATAGTCTGCAAAAGGTGAGGTGATTTTCAAAATATACCATATTCAGACTGTTGCGAGGGTAATTCCTCCAAAACCAATAGATTGGTAAAACTGTTGGATAGTGAATGCTGATAAGTGCATGAAAACTGAAGTGGTTCAAGATTTTTGTAGGTGAATTCTGAGAGGAAAACAAGAGACTTGCTGGTTGGCTTGGACCTTTGAGAAGGTAAAGCTACGAGAGATTAGAGAAGACAAATGTGGCATATTATCAAGGGAGAAGGCTTGAAGGGAGATGAGGTCTTAAGCCCTGCCCATGAAAGGCTTTAACATTCAAGAAGGTGAAGAGCAAGGAAGGAGAGAGTGGATAGGAGGAAAGTGATAAACCTCGACATAATGTCACAGAGAGACACTAAGTCCTTATGAAGGGGACAAAGAACACTAAAAACCTAATGTCTGATTTTGAAAATTTGCATTGACTGATTTGGTTTTGTTCACTTTGGTGACATGCATATGTATGACTATGAGCATATTTCAACTACAAAAATGAAAATAACTTTTGTATAATCTAGTTTGTATGTGGTATTACTGAAGACTTTTTAAGACAGTTTACTATGCAAGGGATATATTCCAGAAATCAAAAGGCAACATCTCAAATTAGCTCATTATATAACATTAACATACATTGAATTCTGAAAATATTAAATAAAGATCATGCCACTGCTTGTCTTTTCCATATTCCTACTCTTCCTGGTTCATCAAATTCGTATTGATAAAGAGGACAGGCCCTATAGGACTTTACCTAATGCATCTAAAGGTTTCTCCATATCTTCTTCAGTAAATGTCTTGCGTGGGAATGTCATAGACAGTTTGAAAGGTGCATCTGCTGGTAGGCCATCCTGCCTATTTATGCCTATCCACAGACGAACAGCTGATAGGGATTCTTTAGCTTTAAATTCCTGAACCAGAGGAGTGCCTGTGGGTAAGCGTATCTGCAATCAAAGATGCGAATAAAAGTAAAACTTGAAATATTATAAGAACACGATATAAATGAAGATACTCACCTCTCGAATTAACGTGATGATAGGTTCTCAAAAGGCTCGTGTAATTCGAATTTTGCGTAATTCAAATAGTCTACAGTAATCCCCCCATTATCGCGGTAGTTCGATTCCGGGACCCGGTGCGAGACAGGAAACCCGCGAAGTAGGATCAGCCTATATGTACATAGATATTTTAATTTATTTTTACGTTTACACTGTATAAACCTTCCCTGTACTGTTAACAAACCACCCTTTACTTCATAAATAACAGCATGCAACGTAAATTTATATGAAAATGATAGATAAAATTACGGTGAATGAAATGGTAATTACATGACATACTCATGTACATAGATATTTTACATTAATAATTTGCCAAAAAAAACGCGATACAGTGAAAACGCGAACCAAGAAACGTGATACAGCGGGGGATCACTGTATTTCCATAAGGAATAATGTTAATATGCATTAGATACGTTCCACAAGCGTGTATAAACACACTATACCAAAGAAAAAAGCTAAATAAAGCACATTTTACAAGTACATACCCAAGCTGATATACGTAAGCTAAAAATAAACAGTTACAGTATTAGAGATATACAGATAAACAAAAAAATAAACAAATTAACTCAATCTATATACAGTGGACACCAGGTGTGCTGACGGTGATCACAGTGCTAGGCCATAACAACTTACTGACAGGGATTTTCTCCCTTATTGGATTGATTTTTTCACATATGTCCCTGTTGTACTAGTACAACAATGATTTATGACTTTCTCTCTCTCTCTGTTTATTCAATTTATTTATTTATCACTCTATATGTGATTACCTAATTGTGCTTACGGGAAAGAGCCCGAGCTCGTATCTTCCCGTCTCCTGATCGGTTCCATTTTGTACTTCATGATACTTATCATACCTGTCCTTACAACTATTGATTGAGATAGCATTAACTACCTCCTCGCTTAGCGAATTCCAATTATCAACTACTCTTACACTGAAGAAGTATTTCCTTACATCCTGCAAAGAAGTTTTCTTATGAAGCTTCAAACTATGACCTCTAGTTCTAGTGCCTGCCATATCAAAATGTCGATCCCTATCCACTCTATCATAACCATGATAGAATTTAAAGACTGTCACCATATCCCCCCTCAATCTTCTAGCTTCGAGTGATGGTAAGTCTAAGTCCCTCAGCCTCTCATCATAACTGAGATTGCGTATTTCTGGCACCAGTTTCGTGGCATGTCTTTGAACTTTTTCAAACTTAGCTATGTGCTTTTTCAAGTGTGGATTCCAAAAGGGGGCTGCATATTAGAGTTTTGGCCTCACATAGGTTACATAAATATTTCTGATCATTTCCTTGTCCAAGTGCCTGAAGGCTACCCTTACATTTGATAAGAATGTATATGCTGCCCTTACTATGCCATTTATATGTATATCTGGAGACAAATCTGCCAGTATGTTTACTCCTAGATCTCTCTCATTTTCTGTTTCTTGCAGTTGTACTCCAGCCACCGAGTAGTCAAGCTTGGGCCTTCTTGCACTTGTACCCATTCTCATTACCTTACATTTTGAGGTACTGAATTTCATTAGCCACGTTTCTGACCACTCATGCAGACTATTTAGATCTTCCTGAAGTTCTCTACCATTGTTCTCGTTTCCTACTTTCTTCACAATATTTGCATCATCTGCAAACATATTCATGAATGAGTTTACAGAATCTGATAGGTCATTTACATATACAAGGAACAAAAGTGGACCTAAATCTGAACCCTGTGGAACTCCACTACTAACTCTTCTCCATTCAGACAATGAGTGTCTTACTCTAACCCTCTGTTCCCTTCCTTCTAAGTAAGTATTTATCCATTCCAAGACATTTCCACCTATTCTAGCCATTGCTTGCAGCTTCCTAATAAGTCTCCCATGTGAAACAGTGTCACACGCTTTCTAGGAATATGCAATCTGCCCAGCCCTCTCTTTCCTGTAAGATTCCGCTTACCTCATCAAAAAATTCTAATAAATTTGTTACTGTTGATCTACCTTCTCTGAAGCCATGTTGCCTCACTGACAAAAAGTTGAAGGATTCCAAATGAAGTGAGATATGTTTCCTTATTAGTTTCTCCATAACTTTGCAAACTATGCTGGTCAAGGAAACTGGTCTATAGCTCAGAGCCTTATCCCTTCTTCCCTTTTTGAAGATAGGTATCACGTTTGCTTGTTTCCAGCATCTTGGAATCTCCCCTGACTCCAGTGACTTTTTAAATATGATACTTAGTGCCACTGATATTGAGTTTGCGCAATTTTTAAGTACATGAGGGGATATGTCATCAGGACCTGTAGCTTTATGGACATCTAAATCCATCAGCGCTTTGCATACCCCTGTGGCTGTAAGGTTGATGTTCTCTAATACCGGCCCTTGAGCTTCTATCTCTGCAATCTGAGGGGGTGGGTTATTTTCAACTGTAAATACTGCCTGAAACTCCTTGTTCAATTCTTTGCAGATCTCGTCATCCGTCTCATTGATGCTTCCATCCTTTCTCTTAAGCCTTAAAACCTGTTCTTTTACATTCAGTTTTCCTCTGATAAAGCTGTGGAAAAGCTTGGGATTTTCTTTAGCCTTCCTGGTGATGTCCCTCTCATAGTCTCTCTCTGCTTCTCTTATTTTACTTAGGTAGTCATTTCTTGCTCTTCTGTAGGTTTGCCAGACATTTATGTTTTTCTCCTCCTATACTTTTTCCAGCATTTGTCTCTCCACTCCTTAGGTCTTTTACACTCATTATCGAAACATTTCTCTCTGGCATGAATTACACCTACTTTGGTGAAAGGTATGCAGCAATCTACTATCTTCCCATATTTCTCACAAAAGATGTCATACATTTCTTGCACAGACTTGTTGTAAAATAAGGTTCTCCAGTCAATAACTGCAAAAAGCTCATTCATTTTGATGTAATCTCCTTTCGGATAGTTCCTCCCCATGTCCTCAGTGCCTCTACTCTCACGGAGAATATCTTCATTGATATACTCCATCAACAACACACAGTGGTCACTCTTTCTAATTGGTGGTTCATACTCAATTTTTTCAATATCCAGCACATTATCTGTGAATACTAGATCAACTAGTGATGGCTCATCCCCACCCCTGGCCCTTGTTGGTTCCATTACATGTTGGTGTAGGAAATTTCCTTGTACGCAATCTAGGAATCTTGCCCCGAATGAGTTCTCACCACTGTGTGGGTCAAGATTTATCCAATCAATCTCTTTATGATTAAAATCTCCCATAATCAAAATCCTACATTTTCTCTCCCGTCCCATGTTAACAACTGAGTTTATGACTTCAATAGTACCTATATGACCTTCCTCATAAACTTCTAGCCTATGTTGGTTCTATGGTGGGTTATATACAACAGATACTATAATGCTCTCTGACCCAATATTTATGCGAGCAACAAGAAATTCCTTGAACTCACTTTCTATAGCCAAGTTTATTTCTTCAACTTGAATCCTTTC
>JAXCGZ010000449.1:7500-27500 GCA_037179515.1 Halocaridina rubra | reverse complement strand
CATTAACCCGACACTTCTGAGAACCTATCTAGGTGTATATATATATATATATATATATATATATATATATATATATATATATATATATATATATATATATATATATATATATATATATATATATATATATATATATATATATATATATATACAATGTTCCTTCAATTATTGTGAAGGTTCGTTTCCAGGACCCGGCGTGAGACAGGAAAATTGCGGAGTAGGTTCACCCAATATGTACATAGATATTTTAATTTATTTTTATGTTTACACTGTATAAACTGTATAAACCCTCCCTGTACTGTTAACAAACCACCCTTTACTTCATAAATAACAGCATGCAAGCATAAATTTATATGACATACTCATGTACATAGGTATTTTACAATTATTTTTATGTTTACTGTATAAACCCTCCCTGCACTGTTAAATAACCACCCTTTACTTTATAAATAACAGTATGAAACATAAATTTATACGTACGTGATAGGTAAACTTACCGTGAATGAGGTGGTAATGGTTTGTAGACTCTATAGGAAATTATTCCGCAGCCAATAACAGCTTTTCGGCTGTTATTCATTGCGGCCAAAATAGCGGCCGACATCTGTAAACCTTTTTCCTTCTTTCAGCATATGTAAGAGTTTCACCTTATCTGTTATGGTTAACATCTTCCTTTGCTACTTAGGCTCACTACCAGAAGCCTTGGAAGATGAAGGATGCTTGGGAGCCATTGCAGAGGTTGAAAAAAGTGAAGAAAATAAATCACAAGCACAACGTATTAATAAGCACAACGTGAACGGCGCACACGTGAGTTAGACTGAACGAGTGAGGCGAGACAATGGAAGATGGTGCAAGCCTTTGTCCGAAACGCTGATAGTGGTATCGCATTTTACATGGTGCAATACTGTTAGTATTTATGTTTTTTACTATTTTTTACTTTTATTATTCTTAGGCTGAGAAATACGTTTTTTTATCAATAAATTCATGAAAGTACTGGAAATTTTAATATATATGCTAGTTCACGTAGGTGCGACCCCAATACAATGTACGCTATCAGACACTATTTCACATGATGCAATACTGTGAGTTATATATCTAAATTTATGTTTTTCACTATTTTTTAGTTTTTATTATTCGTAGGCTAAATAAATTTTTTTTATTAATTAAATAATGACATTTTTTTTCAATAAAAAAATTAAAATACTGAAAATTTTTATTTTTGTAATATTTTAATATTTTTGCATATCCCCCCCCAAAAAAAATGCCAAAAAAAATCGCGGTACAGTGAATTCACGAGGCAAGAAACACGATAGAGCGAAGGATCACTGTATACACTTTGTTCCTTTAAAAAAAAAAAAAAAATCAAGTGCAGAAAGTCAATAAATCTTGAAATAAAATTGCAAGGGTTGAGCCGTCATGAGAGTGGTGAGAGTACGGTCGCCACTGAACAGGCATTGCGTCTCAGTGAATGTATGTACGTACACACAATCCGTGAAAATGAGGAAAAAATAAATAAAAGTGCAAATGCTGGTTTTAGCTTAACTGCAGCTAAGTCTTCATATTCTTGATGGGATATTATGGGGAAAATGGAAAAAATGGTAAGTAAGATGTTTTCATATTGTAGATTGGATATTCTGGAGAAAATGGGAATGGGAAAAATGGTAAGTGTACGACACTTCTTCCACGAGTACAAAGAGGATTACGATAAGAAAAGATCATCATCATCATCATTATATATATATATATATATATATATATATATATATATATATATATATATATATATATATATATATATATATATATATATATATATATATATATATATATATATATATATATATATATATATATATAGTGTTCCCCCCCTTATCACGGTAGTTCGGTTCCGGGACCCGGCGCGAACCAGGAAAACCGCGGAGTAGGCTCAGCCTATATGTACATAGATATTTTAATTTATTTTTACGTTTACAATGTATAAACCCTCCCTGTACTGTTAACAAACCACCCTTTACTTCATAAATAACAGCATGCAACATAAATTTATATGAAAGTGATAGATAAAATTACGGTGAATGAAGTGGTAATTACATGACATACTCATTTACAATTATTTTTAAGTTTACATACTGTATAAACCCTCCCTGCACTGTTAAAAAAACACCCTTTACATTATAAATAACAGCAAGCAACGTAAATTTTTATGAAAGGGATAGGAAAACTTACCGTGAATGAGGTGATGATGACGTGACATACATAGGTACAGTATTTTACAATTATTTTTATGTTTACGTAAAATAGCGGCCGACATCCACAAACATTTTTCCTTCTTTCAAAGTATCAAAGAGTTTCACTTTATCCACAATGGTTAACATTTTCCTTTGCCGCTTAGGTTCACTACAAGAAGCCTTAGAAGATGAAGGATTCTTGGGAGGCATTGCATAGGTTAAAATATGCGAGTAAAAAAATCACAAGCAAAACGTATTAATAAGCACAATGAGAACGGCGCACACGAGAGTTAGACTGAGCGAGTGAGGCGGCACATTGGAAATTGGAGGGAAAAGCAAACTGCAATGAAAAAGCCAATCAGACCCCATGATACAGAACATTGAAAAACAAGTCTGTGATTTGTCGTCTCTCAACCTTTCAGCCAATAGCATTCCATGAACTATCTCACGAAGGTGAGAGCTACTGGAAATATAAATATATATGTTAGCTCACCTAGCTATCGGACACTATTTCGCATGATGCAGTACTGTGAATTATACTGTACGTTCGTATATCTAAATTTATGTTTTTTACTATTTTTTACTATTTTATTTTTCTTAGGCTAGGAAATACTTGCTTTATCAATAAAACAATGAAAATTTTAATATTCACTAGGTCACGTAGGTGAGAGCCTATGCGTTTTCCGAAACACTGATACCGGTATCGTATTTTACGTGGTGCAATACTGTTTACTATTTTTTACTGTTTTATTATTCTTAGGCAAAGAAATAAATTTTTTTATCAATAAAATCATGAAACTACTGGAAATATAAATATATATGCTAGCTCACGTAGCTATCGGACACTATTTTGCATGATGCAATACTGTGAGTTATACTGTACGTACATACGTATATCTAAGTTTATGTATATGCTAGCTCATGTAGCTATTGGACACTATTTCGCATGATGCAATACTGTGAGTTATACTGTACGTACGTATATCTAAATTTATGTTTTTTACTATTTTTTACTGTTTTATTATTCTTAGGCTAGGAAATACTTGTTTTATTAATAAAATAATGAAAATTTTAATATTCACTAGGTCACGTAGGTGAGAGCCTTTGCGTTTTCCGAAGCACTAATACCGGTATCGTATTTTACGTGGTGCAATACTGTTTACTATTTTTTACTGTTTTATTATTCTTAGGCTAAGAAATACGTTTTTTTCTCAATAAAATCATGAAACTACTGGAAATATAAATATATATGCTGGCTCACGTAGCTATCGGACACTATTTCGTATGATGCAATACTGTGAGTTATACTGTACGTACGTACGTATATCTAAATTTATGTATATGCCAGCTCACGTAGCTATCGGACACTATTTCGCATGATGCAATACTGTGAGTTATACTGTATGTACATATATCTAAATTTATGTTTTTTACTATTTTTTACTGTTTTATTATTCTTAGGCTAGGAAATACTTGTTTTATCAATAAAATAATGAAAATTTAATATTCACTAGGTCACGTAGAAGAAAGCCTTTACGTTTTCCAAAACACTGATACCGGTATCGTATTTTACGTGGTGCAATACTGTTTACTATTTTTTACTGTTTTATTATTCTTAGGCTGAGAAATACATTTTTTTATCAATAAAATCATGAAACTACTGTTAATATAACTATGTATGCTAGCTCACGTAGCTATCGGACACTATTTCGCATGATGCAATACTGTGAGTTATACTGTACGTACGTACGTATATCTAAATTTACGTATATGCTTGCTCACGCAGCTATCGGACAGTATTTCGCATGATGCAATACTGTGAGTTATACTGTACGTACATATATCTAAATTTATGTTTTTTACTATTTTTTACTGTTTTATTATTCTTAGGCTAGGAAATACTTGTTTTATCAATAAAATAATGAAAATTTTAATATTCACTAGGTCACGTAGGTGAGAGCCTTTGCGTTTTCCGAAACACTGATACCGGTATCGTATTTTACGTGGTGCAATACTGTTTACTATTTTTTACTGTTTTATTATTCTTAGGCTAAGAAATACGTTTTTTTATCAATAAAATCATGAAACTACTGGAAATATAAATATATATGCTAGCTCACGTAGCTGCGACCACAATACATTGTACGCTGTCGAACACTATTTCGCATGATGCAATACTGTGAGTTATACTGTACGTACGTATATCATTCAGTTATCAGTACAATGTATAAAAATTTAAAATTCATTTACTTATTTGATGACTGTACAAAATCTATTGTATTTATTCACTGTAATTTGGACCAAATATTCCTTTTGTAAAGATTATACTTTTCAAAAGAGGTGGTCAATAAACGTATCTATCTATCTATCTATCTAAATTTTTGTTTTTTACTATTTTTACTGTTTTATTATTCGTAGGCTGGGAAATAATTTTTTTTTTATCAATTAGATAATGAAATATGTTTTTTCCAATAAAAAAAAATGAAAATACTGAGAATTTTTTTTTTTATATTTTAATATTTTTGCATATGCCCATAAAAAAAAATAATTTATCCAAAAAAAAAAATGCGATACAGTGAGAACGCGAACCAAGAAACGCGAATAACCGGGGGAACACTGTATATATATATAATTGTATGTTATTATCTTTCACACTGAGCTAGTTATAACTCCGATTTTGGTCGTCAGTCTCTCTCTCTCTCTCTCTCTAAGGATATACAAATAAGCCCATAAATATAAGCTATTCAATATCTCTAAGCCGTGGAGTGCTCCAGAAAAAGACATTATTTTAGCAACAACACTAGACCCCCACTTCCTACCCCATCTCCACCCTCTTCCCCATTCCACTATATAAAACTAGGGGTATATCAACAGCTCTGGAGGGGACGCTCTAACCCCCTGGAATCGCCCCTAGATTTTCCTCTTTGTATATGCATGAGATAGAGAGAGAGAGAGTGAGAGAGCGAGAGAATCTTGATTTAAAACAATGAATCAGATAAGGATAGATAGATAGACAGATATATAGATATGTATATAGATGGATAGATAGATAGATAAATAGATAGAAAGATAGATAAATAGATAGATAAGTATATATATGGATAGAAAGATAGATATGTACATAGGTAAACAGATAGGTAAATATATAGATAGACAAATATTTCCCTAAATCCATGTTGAGTATCCTAAATGTAATGAAATTCATTATTATTATTATTATTATGACTATTATTATATACTCAACGTAGATATCATCCATCATCATGCTCTGATTACCCTAAACTGGGGTATATTATCCACTGTGTAGATATATTTATAACTGTTTGTGTTTTCAGTTCTTTGTGTGGATATATTTATAACTGTTTGTGTTTTCAGTTCTTTTAAATTTTACAGATAACTGTATACCTGTACTATAATATCATGGCTAGTTGCATAATCAAAAAATTTAGTTTTCTAGTCTTGCTTTTGTTAATTGTTTCTTGCGTTTGGCAGATAGACGTTCATTCTCCTCTTCTAATACCGGTTTATACCGCTTATGTCAAGTTTTCACTGCCACCTCATGCATTCCATATCTGTTGCTCACCGTATAATTCTTATTTTATCTTTGTTTACATTTGCAGATAGAGCTTCGTATTCCTGCATCCTCCTCCTCTTCTGCCCATAATAGAGTACAGTACATTACTGCATGTTAATTTCTTGCTGTACAGTGAATATGAATATCTTTCGTATACTCTTAAAAATAGATACAGGGCTTTCTGCTTTATGTAGTTATAAAATATGATTTTTACTTATCTTATATCTTTGACATAGTGTGTCTATGTAAGGTTTGGAACATATCTATGCCCTTTATCATTATTTCCTATGGAAAATGACTCGTTATTTCACGTGATTTTCCATTTACCCGACACTTCTGAGAACCTATCTAGGCGTTATTCTGAGAACTAGGTGTATATATATATATATATATATATATATATATATATATATATATATATATATATAATATATATATATATATATATATATAGTAGTCGCCGTGGCTCAATCGGTAGCGTCCGCGACTCTGAGGCGTCAGGTTGAGGGTTCGCGCACCGTCACGGTCTGAGGTTAGCAAAGGCATGCACTCAGGGTAACGATTACATCTGCCAAAACAAGTCTTTCGAAAGAAGGCAACCGTCCTAGCCCTTACTTGAAAAGGGAGTCCGTGACGTAAAACCGGAACTGGAACTTCATATATATATATATATATATATATATATATATATATATATATATATATATATATATATATATATATATATATATATATATATATATATATATATATATATAGTAACGCCACGTTTATCGCGGGGTTCGGTTCCGGGACCGGCCGCCATAGGTGAATTTCCGCGAAGTAGGAAAAAAAGAATAAGTAAGTAAATAAATTTTTTTTTTTTTTTATAAAGATGATTATGACACCAGGACGGGCCAAAAAATGATAAAATATAACAGCCTTTATCAGGCTGTAAAGAGAAACAGAGATGGAGAGTGTAATGATATGACAGATGTGAAGGGATTATAAAAGATGTGTAATGAATATCCAATTCTCTGCTGGGCTTTAATATACCTCTGCATTACTTTCATGATGTCTATTCCAAAAATTCTCCTTGGATCTTATTATCATTATTATTATTATTATTATTATTATTATTATTATTATTATTATTATTATTGGCAACAATAATTTTCCTTTGATGATGACTGTGGTGATTATTATTATTATTATTATTATTATTATTATTATTATTATTATTATTATTAATATTTATATTATTATTATTATTATTATTATCACTATTATTATTATTACGAATTTGTAATTAAACCATTATTTTACAATAAATAATGTAGTTTTGGTTGAATGAACAAGAGTTAATTAAAGATGTTTCTTTCTTTCTCTCTCTCTCTCTCTCTCTCTCTCTCTCTCTCTCTCTCTCTCTCTCTCTCTCTCTCTCTCCAACATTCTATTCTACCCAACCCCCCACACTCTATTTGTCCCAGCCAACAAGGGAGGGGCACTGTACACAGTTATTAAAGTAAATAAACCAACAGATGTACAAACAATGATGAGTCCTTAATAATAATAATAATAATAATAATAATAATAATAATAATAATAATAATAATAACAATAATAATAATAATAATAATAATAATAATAATAATAATTTCACAATCATCAAAGGAAAATTATTGTCTCCAATAATAATAATAATAATAATAATAATAATGATAATAATAATAATAACGATAAGATCTAAGGAGAATTATTAGAATAGACATCATATTAAAACCCAGCAGAGAACTGGATATTCATTACACATCTTTTATAATCCCTTCACATATAACAGGTCATTACACTCTCCATCTCTATTTCTCTTTACAGCCTAAAAAAGGCTGTTTTATTTTATAATTTTTTGGCCAGTCCTGGTGTCACAATAATCTTATTTAAAAAAAAAAAAAAAAAAAAAAAAAAAAAAAAAAAATCTGATTTCCCCCCCCCCCAAAAAAAAATTCAACGATGCACTGAATTCACGATAGGTGAACCGCGAGATAGCGAGTGATTACTGTATATATATATATATATATATATATATATATATATATATATATATATATATATATATATATATATATATATATATATATATATATATATATAAACAGGTATACCTCACCTAACGTCGTTAATTGGTTCCAGGAGAGATGACTTAAGTCGAAAAACGACTTAAATCGAATTAGCTTGTCTCTAGGCTGGCCTAGATATACGGAATTACTTTAGTAGTAGTATAGTTGGGGGGGATATGCCTCTTGCAATGGCTCCCAAGTCTTGGTTTTGCTTTGCTAAATTGTTTGTGAGGTTATTATTATTTGATTTCTTTTTCTACAAATTCTTTTTATAATTTTAATTTCTTTCTTTGACGTCTTTTTCACTAAAATATCTAAATAACAATATATTAGCAATTATTTCAATTTTCTTTTCTATATATGGTTGTGCTAAAAAACTATATTCTGTTCTTATTTGTGCATATGCTTCACAAAATAGTAGAAAATCTTCTAGGCTCTCTTCACATTGTTCACACGTTGGGCAGGTAGTATCTTTATTTTTAAATTTATGTAAAGTAAACAAATTAATGAACTCTATTATGCCATTGGCAAGAGGCTTAGCATGGGGGCCAGTGTTGCCAAATAAAGCGGATGTATTTATTTTCAAATGTATGGTACATTATAAGATATATAATAATAACAAGATGGTAGTACTGTAATTTAAATGAAAATGTACTTCATTTTTAAGATACTTGAAATAACTTACCAGCTTACATGTATGTTTTTTATATTTATCATTTCTCTCATTTTGTCACACTTCCGTATAAGCTGATGCACCCTCACATGCTATTTCCCTGACAATATTATATTAAAAATAACTTTGCTGTTTGTTCTTAATGCTTTTTTTTTTATTCTAATTCGTATTCTTATAATTATTAGTATTATTATTATTATTACTATTATTATTATGAAGAGTGACGACGCCTAGCGGTAGATTTTGGAACTATTGTACGTATTTTAATAAGATATTTATATGCTTTTATTCTTATCTGATAAATGCAAATGCCTGCTGCATTCTTATTCTTATTATTATTATGATTATTACTATTATTATTATGTCGAGTGACGACGCCTAACGGTAGATATTGGAACTACTGTACGTATTTTAATAAGATATTTATAAGCTTTTTTCTTATTTATTGTACAATAACATGATTTTATGTGCTTTCGTTTTTATTTATAGCATTGGGATCCATATCCTCGAACAAAGAAAGTCCTTTTCGTTAAATGCAAATGCCTACTGTATTCTTATTCTTATTCTTTTTCGTATTCTTATTCGTACTATTATTATTATTATTATTATTATTATTATTATTATTATTATTATTATTACTATTATTATTATGACGAGTGACGACGCCTAACGGTAGATATTGGAACTACTGTACATATTTTAATGAGATTTTATATGCTTTTATTATTATTTATTGTACAATAACATGATTTTATGTGCTTTTGTATTTATTTATAGCATTGTGATCCATATCCTCGAACAAAGAAAGTCCTTTTCAATAAATGCAAATGCCTGCTGCATTCTTATTCCTATTTCTATTCGTATTCTTATTCTTATTATTATTATTATTATTATTATTATTATTATTATTATTACTATTATTAATATGACGAGTGACAACGCCTAACGGTGGATATTGGAACTACTGTACATATTTTAATAATATTTTATATGCTTCTATTCTTATTTATTGTACAATAAACATGATTTTATGTGCTTTTCTTTTTATTTATTGTACAGTAACATGATTTCATGTGCTTTTAATGGTTTTCTAGTGATATTATGATTCAAATATTTGTAGCGGACAATTTTTTTTTTTAATTTTGTTTTTAAAGCGACGTATAATTGAGAACGACTTAACTCGAAACGACTTAAGCCTAAGTGGTAGAAGAGGAGGAGGATGCTGGAGAACGAATCTCTAACCAAAACGTTTTGCCGCTTCTATATCAGCTGATGCTTATCACTATTAAGGCACAATATATTTCTCATAAAATATTTATTTACTCACCCTATTTGGGGTTTATCTAATTTTCAAGATTATAGTATTATTAATATTCCTTGGTTCTAAACATTAATCTATCTTCTTTACATATCGACCATGTTGCACGAAATCTTAACGTAAACAAAGTTAGCTGAGACAAAAAGAAAACTATACAATTCGTTACAAAGAAAACGTATATCGTACTGTACATGGGAAACTTAAATGAAATATATATATTTTCTAAACGCTATTTCCCTGATGATATTATATCGAAAGTTTGTTTGCTGCTTGTTCTTAATGCTTTTTTTCAATTCTCTTCATAATATTTGATGGCATTAAGCGGTAGAAGAGGAAGAGGATGTGGGAAAACAAACCTCTATCTGCAAATGTTTTGGCGCTTCCGTGTCAGCTGATACACCCTCGCACGCTATTTCCCTTACGATATTATATCGCAAGTTTGCTTGCTGTTTGTTCTTAATGCTTTCTTTCAATTCTCTTCATAATATCCGATCGCATTAAGCAGTAGAAGAGGAGGAGGATGCGGGAAAACGATCCTCTATCTGCAAACGTTTTGGCACTTCCGTATCAGCTGATACACCCTCACATGCTATTTCCCTAATAATATTATATCGCAAGTTTGTTTGCTGTTTGTTCTTAATGCATTTTTTCAATTATCTTCATAATAATCGATCGCATTAAGTGGTAGAAGAGGAGGAGAATGCGGGAGAACGAACCTCTAACCAAAACGTTTTGCCGCTTCCGTATCGGCTGATGCTTATCACTATTCAGGCACAATATCTTACTCATAAAATATTTATTTATTTTCCCTATTTGAGGTTTATCTAATTTTCAAGATTATAGTATTATTAATATTCCTAGGTTCTAAACATTTTCTATCTTCTTTACATATCGGCCATGCTGTACGAAATCTTAACATAAACAAAGTCAGCTGAGACAAAAAGAAAACGTATACAATTCGCTACAAAGAAAACGTATAATGTACTGAATACGGGAAACTTAAATGAAATATATATATTCTCTACACGCTATTTCCCTGACGATATTATATCGAAAGTTTGTTTGCTGTTTGTTCTTAATGCGCTTTTTCAATCTTCATAATATCACGTTATAAATTTACGCTTGTGCGCTGTTATTATGTTATTAATAAAGTAAAGAGTGAGTTGTTAACAGTGCAGGGAAGGTTGAAATAGTAAAGGTAAAAATAAATGAAAAATACCTGTAATATATATGGTGCTCCTACTTCGCGAATTTTCACCCTTCGCGGCTGGTCCCGGAACTGAACCCTCACAATAAATAAGGGAGTACTGTGTAAATATATATATATATATATATATATATACAGTGTTGCCTCACTTATTGCAGTAGTTCGGTTCCGGGACCCGGCGCGAACCCGAAAATCCGCGGAGTAGTGATCAGCCTTTATGTAGATATATATTTTAATGTATTTTTACGTTTACACTGTATAAACCCTCCCTGTACTGTTAAAAAAACACCCTTTACTTTATAAATAACAGCAAGCAACGTAATTTTTTTATGAAAGTGATAGGAAAACTTACCATGAATGAGGTGATGATGACATTAATAGGTTCCATATTTTACAATAATTTTAACGTTTACGTAAAATAGCGGCCGACATCCACAAACTTTTTTCCTTCTTTCAACATATCTAAGAGTTTCACTTTATCTACAATGGTTAACATTTTCCTTTGCCGCTTAGGCTCACTACAAGAAGCCTTAGAAGATGAAGGATGCTTGGGAGGCATTGCAAAGGTTAAAATATGCGAGTAAAAAAATCACAAGAAAAACATATTAATAATAATAAGCACAACATGAATGGCGCACACGAGTGAGGCGAGACAATGGAAGATGGTGGAAGCCTTTATCCGAAACGCTGATAGCGGTATCGTATTTTACATGTTACAATACTGTTAGTATTTATGTTTTTTTTACTATTTTTTACTGTTATATTATTCTTAGGCTAAGAAATACGTTTTTTTTATCAATAAAATCAAGAAACTACTGGAAATATAAATATATATGCTAGCTCACGTAGCTTCGACCCCAATGCATTGTACGCTATCGAACACAAGCAAAGCGCGAGTTAGACTGAACGAGTCTTTGTCCAAAACGCTGATAGCGGTATCGTATTTTACATGTTGCAATACTGTTAGTATTTATGTTTTTTACTATTTTTTACTGTTTTATTATTCTTAGGCTAATAAATACTTTTTTTTATCAATAAAATCATGAAACTACTGGAAATAAAAATATATATACTAGCTCACGTAGCTGCGACCCCAATACATTGCACGCTATCGAACACTATTTCGTATGATGCAATACTGTGAGTTATACTGTACGTACGTATATCATTCAGTTATTAGTATAATGTATATTAATTTAAAATTCATCTACTTATTTGATGATTGTACAAAATCTATTGTATTTATTCACTGTAATTTGGACCAAATATTCCTTTTGTAAAGATTATACTGTACTTTTCAAAAGAGGTGGTCAATAAACGTATCTATCTATCTATCTACATTTATGTTTGTTATTATTTTTTACTGTTTTATTATTCGTAGGCTGGGAAATAATTTTTTTTTATCAATTAGATAATGAAATATGTTTTTTTCAATAAAAAAAAAAATGAAAATACTGAGAAGTTTTTTATTAATATTTTAATATTTTTGCATATACCCATGAAATAAAATAATTTATAAAAAAAAAAAAACGCGATAGAGTGAGAAAGCGAACCAAGTAGCGCGAATAACTGGGGTAACACTGTATATATATATATATATATATATATATATATATATATATATATATATATATATATATATATATATATATATATATATATATATATATATATATATATATATATATATATATATATATATATATATATATATATATATATATATATATATATATATATATATATATATATATATATATATATATATATATATATATATATATATATATATATATATATATATATATATATATATATATATATATATATATATATATATATATATATATATATATATATATATATATATATATATATATATAAAGAGAGAGAGAGAGTCATAAATCATTGCTGTAATAGTACAACAATGACTCATGTAGGAAATCACTCCAATATGGGTGAAAATCCCATTTTGTCGAGGGTACTGACCGACCACAGTGCAAACAAAGGCACAAGCTCTGGTTTGTGGTTAGGTCCATCTTTCTTCCACTCAGCACCTCGTTTTTTCTCGCACACATTAAACGCGTATTTAGAATTTTTTACTATGATTTTGTAGACACGCTAATTCAAATTCGTGTAAATTGTGAGGTGAATGTATACTGTAAATAAGCAATTATTCCTACTCATTTCTATATTTTTCAACATGACACTATAGGGTGCTGAAGCTAAAAGGGTGGACACGACTCAACCTACATGGGAGGCTGAATTATACCCTGCACAACGCCACCACTTCTAACAGCAGCTGTAGGGTAAGAGACCTTTTAGTCTACTATTACAGCACGAAGAAATGCAACTGGGTATTCTGGTTACCTTAATATTTAAAAATGATAATAATAATAATAATAATAATAATATTAAAAACTTTTCTACGTGACCCCATATGTCATTGAAGCTAGAAGTGATGCCATAACTAAAGAAGAGAGGCAGGTAGAAGGTTTCGATCATGCACTACACATCCCAGCTATACTGTAGCAAACTATTCAGAGAGAGAGGGATTGCCAACCCCGCGTTTCCCTATATTGCACTTTTACTCAGATCTTTGGACAAGCAGAATTATATATATATATATATATATATATATATATATATATATATATATATATATATATATATATATATATATATATATATATATATATATATATATATATATATATATATATATATATATATATATATATATATATATATATATATATATATATATATATATATATATATATATATATATATATATATATATTATATATATATATATATATATATATATATATATATATATATATATATATATATATACATAAAAAGGGTCAAGCATAACAGAGCAGAAAAAAGCTATGATTCGTATGTCCTTTATATTTGGCTCGTATGACTTACATGCTTTTTTCCAATAAAGATAATAATAATAGTAATCATTTCTTTTTTCAAAATGACACCATCCTCATCCTCTTCTTTCAGTTGCTTTGTGGCAAATAAAAATAACTTGAAGAAAACGGGATTGCCAGTCCTCACTATCGCCATAATTATTCAGGCTTATAAATCCTGCAAGTAATGTTAGAGTGGAATTTATTCCCTTTCACCACAAAAAACAACAATAATAATAATAATAATAATAATATTACAGTAATAATAATAATAATCTCTTTTTATCCATATAAAAAGGCCATAATACACCTTGTAAGGGGGAGGCCAAATCAAGCAAACACTCAAGTCACCAGAAAACCCACTTACTCTCTCCCTTTCAACTTTCCTACAGCCATTGCTAACACACCCCTTTTTCCTCTTACACTAATATAACCAATCTCCCCTCTTTTTTTCAATCCACAACCATGTGTTCTGATAGGAGTTTTGCTACCAGAACCCCCTCATATCCATTGGCTCTCAAAAGGAGGTAAAACACTAGGGGGGGAATTTCTAATCCAACACTGCCCCATTAAGTCACCTTTTACGACATACAGGGAATCACAGACGCAGTATTCTTGTTCCCCCCACCCCAAGAGAGAAAGAAAGAAAATGCAGAGTAAGAGATCAAAATTGATTGTATAATGGGAGGCAGAAGATGCTTAAATCCTCATAAGGACAGAACCCACCCATTTACAGTAAAATAATAATAATAAGAATAATAATAAAAAAGTAATGATAATAAACTTCCTTGCTTTCTTTGTCTTCAGCTTCAACCCACTTCTATATCCTGTTGCTATTTCTTGCTAGCCTTTTCCACCTTTTTCTGTCTCGTGTATCCTGTACACTAGTCTCTTGTCTCATTAATAATCAGCTATATTATCCTTCCAACAGACTTTTGGCCTTTCTCTTCCTCTCCTTATCTCCACCACCATATCCATAAGTCTCCTACATACTTGGTCTTCTTCTCTTCACATTACATGGATGAGCCTCAGTTATCTTCTTTCTGGTACTTTTTTTGAAACATGCACCACTTTAACTGCTGTTCTAATCGTTTCTTATAATATCTCTTCTTATAACTCCACTCATCCATCTCAACATCCGCATCTCCGTCACTTCATTTTCGTTTTTGAGCTTTCTTTATTGGCCATGTCTCAACCCCAAAAACCATCTTCCTTAACCCTCACACAAATCCTCTTGTCGCACAAAATTCCTGATGACCTCCAATTCATTTAAGCACATTGTATTCATTGGTTAATTTTAGGGTCTATATCTCCATTTCCAGTCACTTTTGATCCAAGGTATTTAAAAGATGTAACCTTCTTGATGTCATCCAGGCCAAATTTCACTCCTTGTCTACCCTTCTCCTCCCAGTCATAGATATTCTATATTTACCCTGTATATTTTCAGAGCTCAATATTCAAGTGCTTGTCTCAACTTTTTCTAGCTTCAGCACGATTCCTTCTCTGGTCAGGTCTTCCAGCATGATGTCATCAGGAAACAGATTCTTCCAAGGAATCTCTTTTCTGATGGAGACTAATCTTCACTTCAAACTCTTCTGTAGTACCAACAGAGCTTTTTACTTGTGTGGTTGCCAATGCATACATATCCTGCCAATCTAACATAATTCTCAGAGACCCCCTTCTCCCTCATACATCTCCATACTTGCTGCCTTGGTATCAGTGGCAAAACGAGAGGGGTTTGACTGGAGGGGGCAAGCAGGAGGCCTGTAACTTTTTTGGGGGGAAGAGAGATGTGAGTACTGTAGAAATGAAGTGTGCCTAAGGGGAACTAGGGCATGTTTCCTAAGGAAATTTCTATTTTTTAGTGATGCAAAATATTGCATTTCTGAAAAATTTGGCCAGGTTTCAGAGGATGGATTTGCTACGTAAAAAGAAGCCTAGGCCTATATTCAGATTGTTTTTATTATAAAAAATGACTGCCTACCTGTCACTAACATTTATGTCTTTGGTGACAGAATGTACACTGTGCAGCAGGTAAAATTTAATGACAACTATCACTTTCACTTCTCAAAATGTGTCCTTTTAAAACAATCAACTTCAGTATTGTCAAATAAAAAAAAAACTCTAAGTAAATAATCAATTCATTTCTCAAATCTCACAGTTTATTTGATCTTTTATGCCATATTGAATAGTACCATTACTTGAATTTACTATTTTCACTTTATTTGTTCCAAAAAAAAAGTGACATGAGTTAGCACATTAAATTAAAAATTGTTAATCAAAATGTCTTACCAGAGAGTATCAGAATACAATGCTCTCTAAAGTTCTTTAACTGATAGAAGGGGCTTCTCTGTCTTGTAAATTGTCATCCTCTATCATTCTTCTAGAAGTTTTTTATATAATAGCTTTTCAAAATATTCCCTCCATTTGTCTCTCATACTTTTCTTCTTTGACAAAACTCATCTGTTCTTGACTTTGATATATTTTATGAGTGTCAGAATCCAATGTCGCTTTATTTCTATTTTTCACTATCTTACATATATTTATAGGCTTTCTGCTGTTTCTAAATTCTCATAAAATTCATTCATTGCACTTGCCTTAATTCCAGCTACTGTCTTTTTTTTGTCTCTGCCGTTTCCAAACCAATCTATTTTCCTCAGTTATTTCTGCCATAGGCTATCATTGCTCCTTCTTCCTTCAGGTCTCTTCCTGCATATTACAGTTGGTGTCCTCTGCCTGAGGTCTTTCCCAATAATTCTTCAGCTGTTCTTTAAATCATCGTGCTGTGTTCTACCCACCAGGTGTTCACATCCTCTTCTAATTTGATGTTACTAAGGACCAATTCTATGGATCTGTCTATCGTCTCTTGGTTTTCCTGTTTGCACCACTTATTCTTTTTCCCCTGTCCAACTTGTTTTAACATGACATCTGACACCACTAGTCTGTCTGCATTGCATGCTAAAACTTTCTCCTTTTCTGTCTAGAAATTGTTAACTCCTTTTAGGTGGATTTTTCTACATAATGGAAGATCTATTTGCGTGTCCCTTCTTCCACTACTGTAAATTGCATAGTTGTAACTCGTAAAGCATGTTGTTTATCATCATATAGAATACCACTGGAAAATTCACTATTTGTTCCCCATCTTCATTAATCTCTCCCATGTTTTGTCCTCCATGGATCATACTTATATTTTCACAATTACCTCAAATGTGCCTATTCAGTAATAATAATAATAATAATAATAATACTTTTATTTTCTGTTTACAAATTTTCCTCTTCAACCAGTTAGCTATATGGTGACAACTGTAATAAGATAATTGAAGTCGAAAAGCTTTAGCACACTCTGGCTGTCTTGCCTCTTCCTTCAGTTTTTATTGGTAAAAGAAGACAGACACTCAAGGAAGAAGGGATTGCCATCCTCCAACTCCACAATCCGACAACATACATGGACTATGAGAGTAAACTTTCTCTACCATATTAACTATGATACAAACTCCTATTTAGTCATTTCTTACAACACAGAACAATAAGGGTAAAGTTATTTCTATTTAATATCATGAAGTACAGTATATATTTCCTTCACCAGTTTTATCCTTCCTGTTATTACTTTTCAAGTACGGGTCATATATATATAATGTGTTTTGGAGATTCTAGTAAGGAAAGGATGAAGACCTGCTGTGTCAGTGCTTTTGCTACAGTTATGGCTGCCCTGCAAGCTTAAAAAGAGTTGCTGTTACAAATGAGAAGAGTGTGTATGTCAGATAATTATGTGCAATAATAATGACAGGATAAATAGTAAAACATACTTTGTGTACAGTCAGAGCAATGACAGCTTTGATTTTAGAAAAGAACTAGACTAGTTACAGAAATGTCTTGTAGTTCATAACGTTTTTCCAACATTGAATGAGGCTACACTGATACTGATATGTTCAATTAAAACACTTAATATTAGGAAAATGCATACAGGAGACTATGAACATGCCAATGCATGCAATTATTTCATCCAAAACAATCAGCAACTCTGTCATACGACCATCAACTATCATCAACTTTGTCATACGACCATCAACTATCATCAACTTTGTCATACGACCATCAAGTAAGACCAAAAGTATAATTCAAGGAAGCTGAAGGCATACCAAAGGCACATAGTACAGTACATAATTAGCAAATAGAAAACATTTTGTTGTTAGAAATTTTAAATACATCAGTATCATTACGCCCTTCAATGAGAAAATACCAGAGTGTATATTTTACAGTTACAGGAAACTTTTAAAGAATCCAAGAGACATTATACCTGAAGTCTTGTTGTTGCGTATGCCTTCTTTTGAGCAGGAGGTGCGGTATCAGCAACGGTAGAATGTATCTGAGCTGCTGCCGTCACTTCCACATTAGATTTGCGAGCATCCATTTCCTTTCGTGCTTGGCGGTCACGTTCGATCTGTTCTTTGACTTTCTGCCGTGCAATCTTGTCCTCGATCTTTTCACGTCGTCTTTCTTCGGCTAACTTCTTCATCTCCATTTCTTGTACACTAAAAATTATACTTTTTGTTCATATCAAAAATATCTTTACTGACTTAACCAAGATACATTTATTGAGAAGACAACTGTATTTTAGGGGCAAGAGAAAAATGAGTGAAAATTAGAATGGGAAAGCAAAGTATACAATACTATAAGCAGAGTGATGAGCTCCCATTTAATTCAATTCAAAATTCTAAGCTAAATTACCTAAAATAAGTCAAGTACACCTATAGTAGTTATCACTGACATAAAATACTTAATTTATACTTTTCATTCCTCACTCAAGGTACTCAAGATAAGATGATGTTAACCACTCTTATGGTTTATATTCTAAAGTCACTAACAAAAAAGAAGTGAAAAGCAAGGGGTGGAAAAATGAAAACTGATAATACAAACAATAAACAGATGCAATACAAAGAATTAAAAAACAGTATGAGCCATATCTGAGGGAAATAATGAAAGCTGGAAAGTTCTATCATAAAGGGTAATGATGGTATACCATGAAATTTATCAGTATATAAAAAAATAAAACTGTTTGAGTAGTAACATCAAAGGGCATATACATTATATACACATCTATATAAAACAGGTCACTCTCAGTCTCGTCAACAATTTCATTTTGTTCGGAGATAAGTGAGAAGGAAGTTGAATAAGGCAATGATGTAAAAACGATGACAGAGACATGGAAGGGCACCTAACAAAACCAACTTGTAAAGAGCTATATAATTAGGTAGTTAACATGATACTTGCAATATTTGTTAACATAGTCAGTATCAGTAAAGATGTCAAGATTCTATACCCAATTAGCTTAAAAACTTGCAAATATTTCTTGAAGCAAAATAACAAGGATAATTTTAGCCTGAAAGGAACTTTCAATCAAGAAAAATGAATATTTGTTTAACATACGCTCGCTTTCTCTCTGCAATGGCTTGACCCATCTGAATTCTCTTCTTTTCTCTTTCTCTTGCTTCTTTTTGCTCGTGTTCTTCTCTTTCCTTCCGTCGCTGTTTGATCTTTTCTTGCAATTCACGTTTCTGGGAAGAGAGGAAATTGTTATGAGTTTGTGGGAAATATGAAGGCATAGGAATGACAGTAATAAGTGAATATACAAAAACAGACGTTAAATCATCCCTTGCTAAACAGAGAATGCTAAAAACTCCAAATATCCCAAAATAGAACAGAAAAGAAATCTTATACATACAAACAAGCAAACACTACTTCTAATTAATTTCATCTGATGTCGTACTGATGAAAAATCTAAAA
The DNA here is from genome assembly GCA_037179515.1 of Halocaridina rubra. NCBI lineage: Eukaryota > Metazoa > Arthropoda > Malacostraca > Decapoda > Atyidae > Halocaridina > Halocaridina rubra. The sequence goes on along the minus strand of JAXCGZ010000449.1, from coordinate 7,699 downwards.
CTATTAATCTTTAATGTCAGTATAAATCCTCAATTATTCCTAAATACAAGGGTTCCTCGGTTTACAATGTCCTCGAGTTACAATGTTTCATGGTTACAACACATCTCCCTTAAATTATATTGCTTGTGTTTTGACAATTTTTGGCCTGTATTATGTCTCCCAAGCCTAAAGCAAATTCTTTGATAGCAATGCTTTGAAG
>JAXCGZ010000449.1:0-5000 GCA_037179515.1 Halocaridina rubra | reverse complement strand
AAGAGAATTGAATAAAAGCATTAAGAACATAAAGCAAACATATTTTTAATACAATATCGTCAGGGAAATAGCGTGTGAGGGTGCATCAGCTGATACGAAAGTAACAAAACGTTGCTGATAGAGGTTCGTTCTCCCGCATCCTACTCCTCTTCTACCGCTTAATGCAATAGGATATTATGAAAAAAAATGAATAAAGGAATGAAGAACAAACAGCAAACATATTTTTAATATAATATCGTCAGGGAAATAGCGTGTGAGGGTGCATCAGCTGATACGGAAGTAGGAAAACGTTTGCCGATAGAGGTTCGTTCTCTCCCATCCTACTCCTCTACAGCTTAATGCGATCGGATATTATGAAGAAAACTGACAAAAACCATTAAGAACAAACAGCAAACATATTTTTAATATAATATTGTCGGGGAAATAGCGTGTGCGGGCGCATCAGCTGATACGGAAGTGTGACAAAACATATGCATCCTCGTCCGCACTGCCACCATCAGTGTTGCCAGAATATATAAATGAGAGAAATGATAAATATAAAAAACATACATGTAAGTTGGTAAGTTATTTCAAGTATCTTAAAGATGAAGTACATTTTTATTTAAATTACAGTACTACCATCTTGTAATTAATATGTATCTTAAAATGTACCATACATTTGAAAATAAAAACATCCGATTTATCTGGCAACACTGGCCCCCATGCTAAGCCTGTTGCCAATGGCATAATAGAGTTCATTAATTTGTTTACTTTACATAAATTTAAAATTAAAGATACTACCTGCCCAACGTGTGAACAATGTGAAGAGAGCCTAGAACATTTTCAACTATTTTGTGAAGCATATGCACAAATAAGAACAGAATATAGTTTTTTAGCACAACCGTATATAGAAAAGAAAATTTAAATAATTGCTAATATATTGTTATTTAGATATTTTAGTGAAAAAGACGTCAAAGAAAGAAATAAATTATAAAAAGAATTTGTAGAAAAAGAAATTAAATAATAATAACCACACAAACAATTTAGCAAAGCAAAACCAAGACTTGGGAGCCGTTGCAAAAGGCATATCCCATCCAACTATACTACTACTACTACAGTAAATCTGTATATCTAGGCTAGCCTAGAGACAAACTAATTCGATTTAAGTCGTCTCTCCTGGAACCAATTAACGACGTTAGGTGAGGTATACCTATATATATACACCTTGTTCCTTTTATACGCGATTTTTTTATATGCAAAATTGCAATAACGCCCCCCAAAAATAATAGTAAAAAATTCGGAATTCGCGAATAACAGCCCCCACAAAATTTTTTATTTTTTTTATTTTTTTTTTTTAGTGACAACAGGATGGACCAAAAAATGATAAAATAAAACAGCCTTTATCAGGCTGTAAAGAGAAACAGATGGAGAGTGTAATGACCTGTCAGATGTGAAGGGATTATAAAAGATGTGTGATGAATATCCAGCTCTCTGCTGGGTTTTAATATACCTTTGCATTACTCTCATGATGTCTATTCCAAAAATTCTGCTTAGATCTTATTATTTTTATTATTATTATTATTTTTAACAATAATTTTCCTTTGATGATGATTGTGGAGATTATTATTATTATTATTATTATTATTAATATCATTATTATTACGAATTTGTAATTAAACCATTATTTTTACAATAAATAATGTAGTTTTGGTTGAATGAACAAGAGTTAATTAAAGATCTCTCTCTCTCTCTCTCGTTTCATTTCACTTACATTATATAGAATATATTTATATTAAAAGGAGAATAGTCTTACAAACAACGCATACATCAGTTACTTTACAAGCTGATGAGTCGTTTGGGGCAGCAAATGATATATATAATAATGCACTTTTAATAAAAACGTTAATGAGTTAAAAGACCGTTAAATTAATTTCCTTTCCACGAATCCTTTGTAATGTCTCTCTTAAACAGGAATTAGGTAGAAATTTTTCATCTTATTATGTAAATACAATTATTGCTTTAGTCTTAATCACGTTCATTACAGTGCTCATTTTAAAGGTAATAAACTAAGTTTTAATTCGTTTTTTGTAAAGAAATATGTGAGAGAGAGAGAGAGAGAGAGAGAGAGAGAGAGAGATTATTTTTTATTTTATTAATTTATTGCGCCAAGGCGTCAGACATTACATGAGTTCATACAAATAATGCTTCAAATGGAGACAAAACCAAGAATTGAACATAGTTTACAGGGAGGTGTACACATTGATAAAACATTGCTGCATACTAACACACAACTCACAGTATGGCAGCACAGAGTACATTATATGCAAAAGTAAAGCTCAGAGAAACGCAGAATGCACAAACAGAATTATACAGCAACATACAGAAAATATATGCATAATTCAATATAATTAATGGCCACCAAAGTGAGGATAACGAGCAAGAATAACATCAAGGTTGTCATCATTAAGTAAAAATGAGCAGATCTGTATTAAGTTCTGACCTCGTGGTAAAACATCTCTCACTGTGGGGCACTGAAGACAATAGTGGTCAAGAGTGTTAGCATTAGGACGGTCGCATAATTTACAGGAGGTGTACTGTGGCATATCTAGAGTCTGGGAGACCTGCCATAAAGGCCGATACCCCATTCTGAGCCGAGCACTAACTACATTGTTTTTCCGCACCATTAACCCGCGTCTGCGATACTTGTAGCGACTGTGAAGAAAGTGATCATGGTGCTGTATGGACACACTGTTGGCCCTCTCCGTGTCCCTGCGCTGGACCGTCATGGCAAACCCAGCTGAGTAGATGATGTTACGTAGGCATCGGAGGGAGGGCTCAGCGTCCACAGCATGCCCATCCAGCATACAGGCCGCCTTGGCAAGACGATCCGCTGTGTCGTTGCCAGTCAGCCCAATGTGGGATGGAGTCCATACAAATGACACAACAAGAGAAGCATCCCGAGCGGCCGCGAGGCGACATAGTATATCTCCCACAGCACGGCCACAGATAGGTCTTGGCGAGGATAGGGCTTGTAGGGCCGATTGGGAGTCACAAATTATTACCCCATTCACTCGTCGTCGAACAAGGAGAGTCACGGCATCCAAGATGGCATTCAGTTCACAGTAGGTGGAGCTCGACGAGGTGGGTAGTCTACGGCCAATCCATGAATCAGCCGGCACAGGCGGCTCCATGGTGGGGGAAAACACAGCACATGCCGCCCTCCCATCTGCTTGCACAGAACCATCAACATAGACGTGGTGTGCTGCAGGGACAGACGTGGATACATCGGCGATAGTCTCCAGAGCTAACTGTCTCTGCAAGGGGGGATAGACATCCTTCGAGGTCGGTGTATATGTGACAGCGGGGAGGGGGACACGCCAGGGTGGTAAATCTGGGACAGCCGCCTGCACTGGCAGGTCGATGTCAAGGCCACGGAGAATGTCACTCACCACCCTGATAAGGTTATGACCTCCTGCTCGAAGTGGGAGCCTGGGTGCGTCTGGATCCAGGGACGTCCTCATGACAGCAGAGAAGTACGGAGCAAGAAAGGGGTAGTGAAGACACTTAACAGTAAAATAGGACACATTGGCATAAATCCTCTCCACAAGAGGGGGCAAGTTGAGCTCCAACTGCATACTCACAATACGGGTAGAGAGAGAACATCCCAAGATAAATCTCATGACTCGATTCTGGAACTTTTCAAGTGGTTCGAGAGCTGGTCTAGGAAGTTGACACAAGGCAGGAGACAGATAGTCAACCACTGACCGAAGTAGTAGGATGTAGAGGGTCCTCGCCACTGGGATGGAGACTCCTGCAGCATTGTTGGCAATCCACTTGACAGGTGCAAAGCGGGGCTCCAGACGGTCAAGAAGGCTCTTCACAAAGGGATGAATTCGTTGACGTGCAGATATAGCTGGGGTGATCTGGACTGGTGCACCTAAATACGTGTACTGTGTGCAGTGAGGGATGACATTACCACCCATGGTGAATGCGGGCACACACACACACACACACAGAGAGAGAGAGAGAGAGAGAGAGAGAGAGAGAGAGAGAGAGAGAGAGAGAGAGAGAGAGAGAGAGAGAGAGAGAGAGAGAGAGAGAGAGAGAGAGAGAGAGAGAGAGAGAGAGAGAGAGAGAGAGAGAGAGAGAGAGAGAGTCAAAGTCAAAGTCAAAGTCAAAAACTTTATTCCATCAAAAATGGCTATTACATAATAATTAATCTAATTACAAATTGCAATGTAAAATGTCAAAATAAAACTAATGAAATTTGCAAAGCACAAAATCAAAAATTTACACATGATAATTAATCTAAATACAAATTACAATGTAAAATGTCAAAATAAAACTAATGAAATTGAGGTAAATCATTAACATATATTAAGAAAAGCAGAGGACCCAAAATTGAACCCTGAGGAACGCCAAAACTGATATCTAAAGAAGAAGAGAGAGTCGAGCCCATTCGAACTGATTGAATTCGATCTTTCAGATAATTTTCGAACCAAAATGAGTCAACATGAACTTTGGAAAGTTTTCTCATTAGAATTTGATGGTGTACACTGTCAAATGCTTTAGACAAATCTAACAATAATAAAAGTGATATTTTCTTATTTTCAATATTACTATAAATTTTATCAGTAATTTTAAGTAGGGCCGTCTCGGTCGAAAGTTTAGGCCGAAAACCGTGTTGTTCTTCACATAATAGACAATTTGATTCAAGGAAATTTATTAACTGGGTGGCAACTACCTTCTCAAGTATTTTAGACAGAATGCTGAGAAGAGAGATTGGCCTATAATTTTCAACATTATTAGTATCTCCACTCTTAAAAACGGGGATGATATAGGGATGCTTCCAGAGGTTAGGATAACTGCCTGTAACAATGGATGTATTAACAATGACTAAAATGAAAAATACTGTAACTGGCAATGAGTCAATTAGGAAGCGAAGTTGTATCCCATCGGAACCACAAGAGTTTGTTGGTTTGAGGTTCTTTATGATAAGAATAAGTGTGATTAAATCGATT
>JAXCGZ010000448.1:57500-67776 GCA_037179515.1 Halocaridina rubra | reverse complement strand
CATGGCAGAGGAGACTTGAAGAAAATAAAGCTAGCGTTGTAGACCTGATAAGAAAGCTTGGAGTAGTATGTGGTCCTGAGGATATTGTAAACATACACCAACTAGGTAAATATTCGAGGGAAGGAAAGCCGAGACCAACAAAAGTAACCTTTGAGAGAGGGGAAACATGTTGGGAAATATTGTTGAGAAAAAAAAGTCTAAAAGACCTTCAAGAATGCAAAGAAGTGTTCATTAGACGATACAGAACACAGGAAGAGATGGGAAAGATCAAAAACTTGTTGCAAGAGGCAAGAAGGTTAAATGATGAAAGAAATGAAGAAGAGAAGAAAAATTTTCGTTACAGAATACTTCCAGACAAAGGGGAGATAAAGAAGATAATGACAGAAGATCAGGGAATGGGGCCTCATTAAGATTGTTATACACAAATGCTGATGGATTAGCTGGTAAGGCAGTAGAATTAAAAGATAGGATTCACAACAGTAAGGCAGATATAGTAGCAATTACAGAGACTAAGTTGAGTGAGGACATAAACAGTGTCACAGTTTTTCCTAAGGGCTTCAGAATACTAAGGGTCGAAAGATCTGAGAGGACTGGTGGAGGGATAGCACTGCTCATAAGTGAGAGGATTCAAGTTGAAGAAATAAACTTGGCTATAAAAAGTGAGTTCAGGGAATTTCTTGTTGCTCACATAAATACTGGGTCAGAGAGCATTATAATAACTGTTGTATACAACCCACCAAGGAACCAAAATAGGCTTGAAATTTATGAGGAAAGTCATATAGGTACTATTGAAGTCATAAACTCAGTTGTTAACATGGCACGGGAGAAAAAATGTAGGATTTTGATTATGGGAGACTTTAATCATAAAGAGATAGATTGGATAAATCTTGACCCACACAGTGGTGAGGACTCATTTGGGGCAAGATTCCTAGATTGCGTACAAGGGAATTTCCTACACCAACATGTAATGGAACCAACAAGAGCCAGGGGTGGGGATGAGCCATCACTACTTGATCTAGTGTTCACAGATAATGTATTGGATATTGAAAATATTGAGTATGAACCACCAATTGGAAAGAGTGACCACTGTGTGTTGTTGATGGAGTATATCATTGAAGACATTCTTCCTGAGAGTAGAGGCACTGAGGACATGAGGAGGAACTATCCGAAAGGAGATTACATCAAAATGAATGAGCTTTTTGCAGTTATTGACTGGAGAACCTTATTTTACAACAAATCTGTACAAGAAATGTATGACATCTTTTGTGAGAAATATGGGAAGATTGTAGATTGCTGCATACCTGTCACCAAAGTAGGTGTAATTCATGCCAGAGAGAAATGGTTCGATAATGGGTGTAAAAGAGCTAAGGAGTGGAGAGACAAATGCTGGAAAAGGTATAGGAGGAGAAAAAACATAAATGCCTGGCAAACCTACAAAAGAGCAAGAAATGACTACCTAAGTAAAAGGAGAGAGGCAGAGAGAAATTATGAGAGGGACATCACCAGGAAGGCTAAAGAAAATCCCAAGCTTTTCCATAGCTTTATCAGAGGAAAACTGAAGGTAAAAGAACAGGTTTTAAGGCTAAAGAGAGCGGATGGAAGCATCACTGAGACGGACGAAGAGATCTGCAAAGAATTGAACAAGGAGTTTCAGTCAGTATTTACAGTAGAAAATACCCCACCCCCTCAGATTGCAGTGATAGAAGCTCAAGGGCCGGTATTAGAGAACATCAACCTTACAGCCACAGATGTATGCAAAGCGCTGATGGATTTAGATGTTCATAAAGCTACAGGTCCTGATGACATATCCCCTCATGTGCTTAAAAAATGCGCAAACACAATATCAGTGGCACTAAGTATCATATTTAAGGAGTCACTGGAGTCGGGGGAGATTCCAAGATGCTGGAAACAAGCAAATGTGATACCTATCTTCAAAAAGGGAAGGAGGGATACGGCCCTAAACTATAGACCAGTTTCCTTGACCAGCATAGTTTGCAAACTTATGGAGAAACTACTAAGGAAACATATCTCTCTTCACTTGGAATCCTTCAACTTTTTGTCAGTGAGGCAACATGGCTTCAGAGAAGGAAGATCAACAGTAACAAACTTATTAGAATTTTATGATGAGGTAAGCCAAATCTTACAGGAAAGAGAGGGCTGGGCAGATTGCATATTCCTAGACTTCCAGAAAGCGTTTGACACTGTTCCACATGGGAGACTTATTAGGAAGCTGCAATCAATGGCTAGAATAGGTGGAAATGTCTTGGAATGGATAAAAACTTACTTAGAAGGAAGGGAACAGAGGGTTAGAGTAAGACACTCAGTGTCTGAATGGAGAAGAGTTAGTAGTGGAGTTCCACAGGGTTCAGTTTTAGGGCCACTTTTGTTCCTTGTATATGTAAATGACCTACCAGAGTCTGTAAATTCATTCATGAATATGTTTGCAGATGATGCAAAGATTGTGAAGAAAGTAAAAAACGAGAACAATGGTAGAGAACTTCAGGAGGATCTAAATAATCTGCATGAGTGGTCAGAAAAGTGGCTAATGAAATTCAATACCTCAAAATGTAAGGTAATGAGAATGGGTACAAGTGCAAGAAGGCCCAAGCTTGACTACTCGGTGGCTGGAGTGCAACTTCAAGAGACAGAAAATGAGAGAGATCTAGGAGTAAACATACTGGCAGACTTGTCTCCAGAAATACATATAAATGGCGTAGTAAGGGCAGCATATGCATTCTTATCAAATGTAAGGGTAGCCTTCAGGCACATGGACAAGGAAATGTTCAGAAATATTTATGTAACCTATGTGAGGCCAAAACTCGAATATGCAGCCCCCTTTTGGAATCCGCACTTGAAAAAGCACATAGCTAAGCTTGAAAAAGTTCAAAGACATGCCACGAAACTGGTGCCAGAAATACGCAATCTCGGTTATGATGAGAGGCTGAGGGAATTAGACTTGCCATCACTCGAAGCTAGAAGAGTAAGGGGGGATATGGTGACAGTCTTTAAATTCCTTCATGGTTATGATAGAGTGGATAGGGATCGATATTTCGATATGGCTGGCTCTAGAACTAGAGGTCATAGTTTGAAGCTTCGTAAGAAAACTTCTTTGCAGGATGTAAGGAAATACTTTTTCAGTGTAAGAGTAGTTGATAATTGGAATTCGCTAAGCGAGGAGGTAGTTAATGCTATCTCAATCCATAGTTTTAAGGACAGGTACGATAAGTTTCACTAAGTCTAAAAATGGAACCGATCAGGAGACGGGAAGATACGAGCTTTGGGCTCTTTCCCGTAAACACAATTAGGTAATCACACACTAACACACACACACACACACACACACACACACACACACACACACTATATATATATCTATATATATATATATATATATATATATATATATATATATATATATATATATATATATATATATATATATATATATATATATATATATATATTTACGCACACCAAAGTGCACACACTCTAATAAATAAATAAATAAATAAATAAATATATATATATATATATATATATATATATATATATATATATATATATATATATATATATATATATATATATATATATATTTATATATATATATATATATATATATATATATATATATATATATATATATATATATATATATATATATATATATATATATATATATATATATATATATATATATATATATATATATAAATATATATATATATATATATATATATATATATATATATATATATATATATATATATATATATATATATATATATATATATATATATATATATATATATATATATATATATATATATATATATATATATATATATATATATATATATATATATATATATATATAGACACATCTTGCAATCTTCACTTTTCTAATTTTCGTGGTCTGAACTCTAATCTTAGGTCTGTGGAAAAGCACTTTGGTACATCCCTTCCAAACCTCCTCTTTCTCTGTAAACCCCAGCTGGCTAGCCATGCTTCCACTGACCCATTTCAGAAAATCTCACTAAAACCTTTATTCTCGTTTCCGTTCCATACGTGGGGTCTGTACCTACTGCAATGCTAACACTCCTATTGCAAGGCTCATGGAACTTGAATCACCTGAATTTGATGATCTCTAGCTGAAAATATATCTATACACTACCACTATTTTTCTTTGATTCTACTATTGTTCCCCAAACTCTACTGACTTTGTGTCGTTTTTTGGATATCTGTCGTCTTGCCATGAGTCCTTGCTATCTTCTCACCCACATGCTGAAGACCTCTATATTGGAGACTTCAATGTACACCTCAGTGAGTTTTTCAATTCTTCTCACACTGATGTGTTAGGAAGTGAGGCCCTTGCTATCTCTATAACTTTTGATCTGGAGTAGATCATCAAACATCCTTCTCGTGTTCCCGATCTACACGAACATGAAGCCACCACTCTTGACCTCTTTTTTACTTCTAATCCTTTAAATTACTCATATTCTGTGCTTTACCTTCTTGGCAAATCTGACCACTCTGTGATTTCAGTCTCTTCCATTTTTACTCCCTCTCCTTTAGTTCCTGCTACTAAGTGCCGCCTCTGGCCCTTTGAGTGTACCCAAAGTGGAGATTTGCCTAACTTCCTCTTTGGCGTTCCATGGGATAACTATTGCTTTCAGTCCTCAACTCTGATCAGGTATTCCTAAGAGTTGGCGAGATCATAACCTCGGGAATGGAGGCGTTCATCTCTTCCATTATGGAAATATTTCTCCCCTGATCCTTGGTTTGAGTATGCCTGCTCCATGGCTATACAGGCCAAGAACTGGGCACACCAGCCGTACAAGCCTCTCCTTCTGATGTAAGTCTCTGCTTTTATTACAACTAGGAATCGCTTTACTGTTCAGATTTCCCTGCTACCCATCTTCTCTAAAATATTAAAAAAAATTGTTGCATGCCAATTTATGTCATATTTAGAGTCAAATAGACTATTATCTAGTAACCAACATGGTTTCAGACCGAAACTCTCTACGGAAACTGCACTGCTCAAAGTTACGAATAGTATCTATAATACTATAGATATGAAAAAAATATCTCTGCTTGTATTATTAGGCTTATCAAAAGCCTTCGACAGTGTAAACCATGAAATTCTTATACGTAAATGTACTAACCTAAATATTGAAACGAGCTGGTTTAGAGGGTATCTATCTAATCGCAAACAGTCTATATATCTTAACAACATTATCTTTATACCAAAAAATGTATCATTTGGTGTTCCACAGGGATCAGTACTTGGTCCTATCCTCTTCTCCATTTACGTAAATGATCTATCTTCTTTCATATCTGACTGTCTAGTCGTACTATATGCAGATGACACTCAACTACTTCTTAGTGGTGATATTGATAATCTCCCAGAGCTAACCTTTAGAGCAGAAAACACTCTGTCAAAAATATTGAAACCTATTTTCAAGAAATTGGGCTTTTAATTAACGAAAGTAAAACACAATGCATGTTTATTGGTTCAAGGTTCCATATAGCACAAATTCCAGAAAACACAACATTTAATTTTTGTGATAATATTATTACACCTAGCAAAACAGTCAAAAACCTAGAAATTCACTTTGATAACTACATGTTGTTTGATTCCCACATAGATAAAGTATGCAAAAAGGTTACAGGAACATTAATGTACTTATCACGTATAAAAGACAATTTTGAGACTACCACTCGAATAACTGTTGTTGAATCTCTAGCCCTAAGTCACATTAATTACTACACAACTGTTTGGGGAGCTACCACTAAGACTCAGATAAACAGAATACAGAAGCTTATTAATTTTGCAGCTCGAGTTGACCTTGGAGGAATAAGAAAATATGACCACATCACACCAGCTCTCAATAAACTTGGGTGGCTGCGGGCAGAAAACAAGGTCGCTTATGCTATTTATGTTTTTGTATACAAAATTTTGGACCATCATTATCCTAATTGGCTATTTGATTTAAAAACAGTCAGGGATATAAGGGGAATCAACACAAGACAGAGCAGTGAGCTCTTTATTCAGAGAACAAACGCAGAAGCAGGTTCAAAGATGATCACTATTAAAGGGCCAACACTCTGGAACAATATTTCAGAGCATCTTAAAAATGTATCCTCCTTGACAGCTTTCAAAGGCAAACTTTATAGTTTTCTTTAGGACAAATAGTTGCTGCTCACACATAAACTAAACTTAATGATATAATACAATTTCTCTTAACACTAACCTCTCTATATGTAAACTGATATCAACTTCTCTCTTCTCTAAGTAATGAACTAATTATTTTCAATGAAAGGAAAACAAATATGGTAATGATGCCGATAATAACGATACTGTATCTAGTGTTATTATTACTATATTATTAGCATTATTGTTAACATTTTTATTACATCATTACTATTTCCTATGAAAGGTACATTTGATTTAACTGTATGTATTACCCTCTTACTTATTAGTTCAATTACATGTTTACTTATAAGTTACTTTTAATTTTAAGAAAAATAACCGTTGTACCAAAATGGAAATAAATTTTTGTTTGTTTGTTTGTTTGTTTGTTCTATGTGAGATAGAAAGTTGATGATATTAACTCCATTCCTACCGATAAATGTTTCTGGTCCTTGGCCAAAAAATTTTGTATCTCAAACTTTCCCCATCTCATTCGTTTTGATGGTTCTATAGCTTGCTCTCCCACTGACAAAGCCCATCTCTTTGGCTCTCATTTTTCTGCCAACTCTTCTGTAAACAATACTAGCGCACCTGTCCCTCATTCTTCACCCCTCTCTATCCCTATGTCCTCCCTTATCTTTTCTTCAAGCAAAGTTCATATGGTTCTTCACTTACTAAAGACGAACAAGGCATCTGGTCCCGTTGGTATCCCTGGAAGGTTCTTTAAAGAGTTTGCAGATGAACTGGCCCCCGTGCTTTGCCGTCCTTTACTCCTCATTCTCTCAAACAGTATCTATCCTTTATCTTGGAAGCATGCTCTAGTGCAACATGTTCCTAAGAAGGGTGACCGCTCTATTCCTTCAGACTACCGACCTTTTGCCCTAACCCCTTCTGTCATTAAAGTTTTCAAAACTTTTCTCAGTGCTCGCGTTTTGTAACATCTTGAATCTAGCTCACCTATTTTCAATCACCATTACAACTTCCACAAGGCGAGATCCACTGTTGACCTCCTGTCCTATCTCTCTCAAGTATGGTCCTCTTCTCTGAGGAACTATGGGAAATCCTATATTGTTTCCCTTGATAACTCTAAAGCTTTTGACAGAGGTTGGCAGAAGGCTCTGTTGTCCAAGATCCTTGCTTATGGCTTTACCCCATCTCTATGTTCTCTGATATTCAGTTTTCTTTCTGACCCTTTTATATCTGTGGTTGTAGACGGTGCAACATCTAGCCCATTCCCTGCTACCAGTGGTGTTCTTCAGGGTTTTGTACTTTCACATACTCTGTTCCTTTCTTTCATTAACGATCTTCTCCACTTGTCCCCATCCTCCTCTCTTCTTCACGCCTTTGCCGACAATTCTACCCTCCAATTTTTCCTCCGCCTTTTCTTCACAACCTTCATTTGTTACTCGTAATCAGTCTCGTATTACTCTTTCTTCTACTCTCAACTCTGATTTGCTGAGGGTATCTGAGTGGGGCACACAAAATTACGTACAATATAATGCTTCCAAGACAAAGTTTCTGTCTATCTCTCTATCTTTTTCTCTTCTTGAGAGCTCTGTTGTCTTCACAACTAACGGAATTTACCCTCTTAATTCTATTAAGACATTAGGAATGCAGATAGCCTCTAACTTTTGTTGAAGGAATCACATAATCCAAATTTCTAAATCTGCACCCAAAAACTTCCGGGTTCTCCTTTGTTTTTCGCCATTACTTTTCCACTTTACAGTTTCTTTAATCTATAAAGGTCTCATCCATCCCTGCTTAGAATGCTGCTCACACATCTGGGGTGCCTCTTCATATGCTTATTTCCTTTATAGAATTGAATCTATGAGTAGTCAGACTCATTAATGACCCTTCCCTTACTTCTAATCTGGATTCTTTTTCTCTTCGCCGTAAGATATCTCTTTCTCTATTCTATCACTACCACTTCCATCGCTGCTCTGATGAGTTGGCGTGTTGCATCCCTCCCCCACTGCCGAGGCCACATAACTCTTGCCAATTGACCTAGTCTCGCAGGTACTGTGTGGAGATATGTATCTCGACGATTGCTCAGTACAGCGTATGCTTCCCATCTATCTCCAGACTCTGGAACTTTTTTCCTCCTTCTGTCATTCCTAATTCATATAACCAATTTTCCTTAAAAAAAAATTATCTATCGTCATCTCAGTGCTTAATCATGCCCTGTCTCTAGGTCATCTGTACTTCGAGTATTCTTCCAGCCATTGCTTTTCCTCTTGAGTATCATTAGGTCATCTGCCTTGTCCTTCGTCCTAATGCTGTCTACGTTCCCAGGCCTTTATTGATGAGGACAATTTTCTTTGTCTGTCCATATATATATATATATATATATATATATATATATATATATATATATATATGAAGTACTTATTAATTTTGTTACCTAAACTGGTCACCTTCTCAAAGTACAATGGTAAGAGATGCAACTTGCAAAACAGAAGAACACTTGAAAAGAAGGAGAGAAAAGACCCGCCCAGGGATCCTATACATGGGATTAATAGATAACAATCTTAAATGCCCTCATGGCTTAGTCAGTAATCCCCACAAACAGTCCGCAAAAGAAATTAAAGTCCATATTTGGCTAAATTGTATTAACAAAAGATTCTTAATAATAGTAATTATATATATATATATATATATATATATATATATATATATATATATATATATATATATATATATATATATATATATATATATATATATATATATATATATATATATATATATATATATATATATATATATATATATATATATATATATATATATATATATATATATATATATATATATATATATATATATATATATATATATATATATATATATATATATATATATATATATGGGTTCAGTTTAGTTCCTGGGTTCATCCAGTGAGGACGTGCTTCCAGTAGCTTTAGTTTTTACCTTATTCAGCGCTATGGAGAGTAGTGGTGTTCTTTGTGTTGATGGTGGTAGTGGTAGTGGTGTTGGTGGTGGTGTCGTTGTTGGTGCTGTTTGTGGGTGTGCTGGAGATATGACTGCGTCTGATGCAAGAAAATTCATTTTTAATTTAAGAAATGAGTTGGTCGCAGTCAGGCAGGAGGTCAGATCCTTAGCAGAGGAGAACAGGGAGCTGAGAGGTAAGGTAGATATGTTAACCAGGAAGGGACAATTGAATAGTGAAGACGATTGGAAAGTTGTGACTAAGGATTCAACTAAGACGGTTCTTAGGAAAAATGATAGTTTTCGACTACAAATTGCTAATTCTTTTAGTTCACTTAGTGATGAATGTGACAGTGGCGGTAGTAAATTTTCAGGACCCATAAAGTCAGATAGGTGTACTAGTGACCATAGAAATGGAGGTGGAAAAAGCTCTCAGGTCAAGAGCCTAGGTAAGTCTCCCAAGTTCGGAGTAACCCATCCTCCGGATAAGTCTCGTTCTATTGTAATTGTAGGGGATTCACTGTGCAGATATGTAGACAGGAAAGTCAGGCATAGAATTAGAGGAAAATATTTTTTTCCCTGGAGCAGGTATGAAGAAGGTGGGTGAGTCGATAAATAGCTGGATTGAGGATAAAGATGTTGTTTGTTTGATAGGTGGTGGGAATGACCTGCAGGATGGTAGAAGTGAGGAACTGATTAGGTTGTATAGACAAGCCCTGGATAAGATCAGGAAAAGGGGTGCAGTTCCGGTGATGTGTGGTATTATGCCTAGGCTTAGCCAAAGTTCAGAGTGGTGGTCTCGAGCTATAAGAATTAATGCTAGGATGGAAGTCTTCTGTCAGGAGAATAATATAGGTTTTATAGACGGGTGGGATCACTTCACTAGTCGTAAGCATATGTATGCAAGGGATGGAGGTCATCTTTCTAATTCAGATTTCTCGGTATTGGCTGGTATGATAGATAGAGCGGTAGGGGGGTTTTGAAATAAATAATACTTGTGCAGAGAAATTAGTCAGTAAGGGTTCAGTAAATGGTGGGTCAAATAACTGGGAGTTTAAGGATAATAACCATTTGCTACATAGAACAAATATTAACAAAAAGAATAGCCACGAGAAGGGTAAACCTAGAGGAAGT
>JAXCGZ010000448.1:32500-42500 GCA_037179515.1 Halocaridina rubra | reverse complement strand
AAAGCTTGGAGTAGTATGTAGTCCTGAGGA
The DNA here is from genome assembly GCA_037179515.1 of Halocaridina rubra. NCBI lineage: Eukaryota > Metazoa > Arthropoda > Malacostraca > Decapoda > Atyidae > Halocaridina > Halocaridina rubra. Next base: position 42,470 of record JAXCGZ010000448.1, on the reverse strand, counting down.
TATTGTAAACATACACCAACTAGGTAAATATTCGAGGGAAGGAAAGCCGAGACCAACAAACGTAACCTTTGAGAGAGGGGAAACATGTAGGGAAATATTGTTGAGAAAAAAAAGTCTAAAAGACCTTCAAGAATTCAAAGAAGTGTTCATTAGACGATACAGAACTCAGGAAGAGATGGGAAAGATCAAAGACTTGTTGCAAGAGGCAAGAAGGTTAAATGATGAAAGAAATGAAGAACAGAAGAAAAATGTTCATTACAGAGTTCTTCCAGACAAAGGGGAGATAAAGAAGATAATGACAGAAGATCAGGGGATGGGGCCTCATTAAGATTGTTATACACAAATGCTAATGGATTAGCTGGTAAGGCAGTAGAATTAAAAGATAGGATTCACAACAGTAAGGCAGATATAGTAGCAATTACAGAGACTAAGTTGAGTGAGGACATAAACAGTGTCACAGTTTTTCCTAAGGGCTTCAGAATACTAAGGGTTGAAAGATCTGAGAGGACTGGTGGAGGGCTAGCACTGCTCATAAGTGAAAGGATTCAAGTCGAAGAAATAAACTTGGCTATAGAAAGTAAGTTCAAGGAATTTCTTGTTGCTCGCATAAATACTGGGTCAGAGAGCATTATAATAATTGTTGTATACAACCCACCAAGGAACCAAAATAGGCTTGAAGTTTATGAGGAAAGTCATATAGGTACTACTGAAGTCATAAACTCAGTTGTTAACATGGCACGAGAAAAAAAATGTAGGATTTTGATTATGGGAGACTTTAATCATAAAGAGATAGATTGGATAAATCTTGACCTACACAGTGGTGAGGACTCATTCGGGGCAAGATTCCTAGATTGCGTACAAGGGAATTTCCTACACCAACATGTAATGGAACCAACAAGGGCCAGGGGTGGGGATGAGCCATCACTACTTGATCTAGTGTTCACAGATAATGTGTTGGATATTGAAAAAATTGAGTATGAACCACCAATTGGAAAGAGTGACCACTGTGTGTTGTTGATGGAGTATATCATTGAAGATATTCTTCCTGAGAGTAGAGGCACTGAGGACATGAGGAGGAAATATCCGAAAGGAGATTACATCAAAATGAATGAGCTTTTTGCAGTTATTGACTGGAGAACCATATTTTACAACAAATCTGTACAAGAAATGTATGACATCTTTTGTGAGAAATATGGGAAGATAGTAGATTGCTGCATACCTGTCACCAAAGTAGGTGTAATTCATGCCAGAGAGAAATGGTTTGATAATGGGTGTAAAAGAGCTAAGGAATGGAGAGACAAATGCTGGAAAAGGTATAGGAGGAGAAAAAACATAAATGCCTGGCAAACCTACAAAAGAGCAAGAAATGACTACCTAAGTAAAAGGAGAGAGGCAGAGAGAGACTATGAGAGGGACATCACCAGGAAGGCTAAAGAAAATCCCAAGCTTTTCCACAGCTTTATCAGAGTAAAACTGAAGGCAAAAGAACAGGTTTTAAGGCTAAAGAGAGCGGATGGAAGCATCACTGAGACGGATGAAGAGATCTGCAAAGAATTGAACAAGGAGTTTCAGTCAGTATTTACAGTAGAAAATACCCCACCCCCTCAGATTGCAGTGATAGAAGCTTAAGGGCCGGTATTAGAGAACATCAACCTTACAGCCACAGAGGTATGCAAAGCGCTGATGGATTTAGATGTTCATAAAGCTACAGGTCCTGATGAAATATCCCCTTATGTGCTTAAAAAATGCGCAAACACAATATCAGTGGCACTAAGTATCATATTTAAGGAGTCACTGGAGTCGGGGGAGATTCCAAGATGCTGGAAACAAGCAAATGTGATACCTATCTTCATAAAGGGAAGGAGGGATACGGCTCTGAACTATAGACCAGTTTCCTTGACCAGCATAGTTTGCAAAGTTATGGAGAAACTACTAAGGAAACATATCTCTCTTCACTTGGAATCCTTCAACTTTTTGTCAGTGAGGCAACATGGCTTCAGAGAAGGTAGATCAACAGTAACAAACTTATTAGAATTTTATGATGAGGTAAGCCAAATCTTACAGGAAAGAGAGGGCTGGGCAGATTGCATATTCCTAGACTTCCAGAAAGCGATTGACACTGTTCCACATGGGAGACTTATTAGGAGGCTGCAATCAATGGCTAGAATAGGTGGAAATGTTTTGGAATGGATAAAAACTTACTTAGAAGGAAGGGAACAGAGGGTTAGAGTAAGACACTCAGTGTCTGAATGGAGAAGAGTTAGTAGTGGAGTTCCACAGGGTTCAGTTTTAGGGCCACTTTTGTTCCTTGTATATGTAAATGACCTACCAGAGTCTGTAAATTCATTCATGAATATGTTTGCAGATGTTGCAAAGATTGTGAAGAAAGTAAAAAACGAGAACAATGGTAGAGAACTTCAGGAGGATCTAAATAATCTGCATGAGTGGTCAGAAAAGTGGCTAATGAAATTCAATACTTCAAAATGTAAGGTAATGAGAATGGGTACAAGTGCAAGAAGGCCCAAGCTTGACTACTCGGTGGCTGGAGTACAACTTCAAGAGACAGAAAATGAGAGAGATCTAGGAGTAAACATACTGGCAGATTTGTCTCCAGAAATACATATAAATGGCATAGTAAGGGCAGCATATGCATTCTTATCAAATGTAAGGGTAGCCTTCAGGCACATGGACAAGGAAATGTTCAGAAATATTTATGTAACCTATGTGAGGCCAAAACTCGAATATGCAGCCCCCTTTTGGAATCCGCACTTGAAAAAGCACATAGCTAAGCTTGAAAAAGTTCAAAGACATGCCACGAAACTGGTGCCAGAAATACGCAATCTCAGTTATGATGAGAGGCTGAGGGAATTAGACTTACCATCACTCGAAGCTAGAAGAGTGAGGGGGGATATGGTGACAGTCTTTAAATTCCTTCATGGTTATGATAGCGTGGATAGGGATCGATATTTTGATATGGCTGGCTCTAGAACTAGAGGTCATAGTTTGAAGCTTCATAAGAAAACTTGTTTGCAGGATGTAAGAAAATACTTTTTCAGTGTAAGAGTAGTTGATAATTGGAATTGGCTAAGCGAGGAGGTAGTTAATGCTATCTCAATCCATAGTTTTAAGGACAGGTATGATAAGTATCACTAAGTATTAAATGGAACCGATCAGGAGACGGGAAGATACGAGCTTTGGGCTCTTTCCCGTAAACACAATTAGGTAATCACACTTAGGTAATCACACACACACACACACACACACACACACACACACACACACACACACACACACATAATATATATATATATATATATATATATATATATATATATATATATATATATATATATATATATATATATATATATATATATATATATATATATATATATATATATACTTGCATACATACATACATATATATATATATATATATATATATATATATATATATATATATATATATATATATATATATATATATATATATATATATATAATATATACTATATATATATATATACTATATATATATATATCTATCTATCTATCTATATATATATATATATATATATATATATATATATATATATATATATATATATATATATATATATATATATATATATATATATATATATATATATATATATATATATATATATATATATATATGTGTGTGTGTGTGTGTGTTTTGCTTTGTTTTTTTAAACCTTTGTATTCTCTATCTTCCTTCTCTACCTCCTCGTTTTACTCCATCGCTCCTTGGTCTTTTCCTTACCCCCCTATCTATCCCCGATGGCTATCGTGTGTTATAGTTAATACATCTACACTCTTTGAGACTTAAAGTTGACTTTTGTTAAGAGAAAAAGAGTTCTCGCGGATGAGCACGCCATCCATTTGGTCTGGTGGAGGGGGTTAAATATTTGGATAAAGGGGCTCTGTGAAGTGTAGTTGCATAAAGACCGTAAATAATAATAATAATAATAATAATAATAATAATAATAATAATAATAATAATAATAATAATAATAATAATAATAATAATAATAATAAGTAGAATTAATAAATAAACCCAAATAACCGAACGTTGATTGTTGTCACAAGCCGACATTTGCTGTTTTGCAGGATGTAGGGAAAGGGCGAGGCACTACTAATGTCTCTTTCTTCATTTTCGACGTCACTACGAGGCGAGTCCGGATTCGTGATCTTAGGTATGGTGGTTCCTACAAAAAGTCATCCAAAAACACGGAAGGTCTCCCGAAATGAAGTTCTCTTCGCGATAAAAAGCATGCGTCTCTCTCTCTCTCTCTCTCTCTCTCTCTCTCTCTCTCTCTCTCTCTCTCTCTCTCTCTCTCTCTCTCTCTCTCTCTCTTCTGTTCTGTTCTTTTCTGTCAAAAATAGGAAAAGAAGAAGAATTGGGGGTGTTTGTCGTCTTACAACCCTTGTCATTTCCGTAGATAATGGCTGCAGTAGTATTAATTGTCAAGCCATGAATGAAACTAGTTTTAAAGTGTGCTCAGGCACGATATTAGGCATTTATGCACGTTTGAATAAGCACTACATCCACGTTCATTTCGAAGATGTTGATGGGACAGCAGTGGCGTCGGTCTCCTAGCCCCTCTCAACTCAGTAGGTATAATTAGTTCACTTATGGAAACCTCAGGGCTTCATATGATGTATTAATAGTGGAGTGCCTAAGTCACAATCATCATGATATGAATTATTAGATTAGATGTAAATAGAATATAAGAATAAGGTTTTTTTTCTGATAGAAGGATTATTCGTGGTTCCCCGTTTTTTTAGCTGTAAGAACGAAGTGAAAAGTACGAGAATAAGTAGTCTTAATCTCAAATGAGAGAGAGAGAGAGAGAGAGAGAGAGAGAGAGAGAGAGAGAGAGAGAGAGAGAGAGAGAGAGAGATTAAATAAATTACGAAGCTTTGTAATGTGCTCAGACACAGATGGATGTATGTGTTCGTGCTCATGTTTACGTCTGTAAACAGATTTCATGAAGAGAATATGCTGATATTTGTGTGCGCGCGCGCGCCTAAGTATTTGAGAAGGAAATGCTTGCGCATGTATATGTATTTATGAGAGGTTTTGTGAGTGTGTGCATATTTTTGTGTGCATATATGAGCGTGTAAAACATAGTTCTTGATAGGGATTTAATATGTGCTTATTTGCAAATTAATATAAGCGTGTTTAGTTGTATGTTTTTGTGCATATATATTTGCGTTGTTTAAACATAGTCTTTCACGAGGTCATAATGCGGTAGTATGTGAATGCGACATTGTAATTGTGTGTGTGTGTGTGTGTGTGTGTGTGTGTGTGTGTGTGTGTGTGTGTGTGTGTGTGTGTGTGTGTGTGTGTATTTACTTGTCTGCGTGTGTAAATTATCATGCGTGATGAGGATGTAATAATCCAGGGGTGTGTTTATTTACATGAGATATCATAAGCTTGTGTTTACATAAATGTGAATGTGTGTGTGCGTATATATAGAAATATTGTACGTGATGAGGATATGATCTTGGGGGGGGGGGCGCTCCCCCGGAAAGATAACGCAGATGAAGTATTCCGGGAGATGAGCAGCTTTACTCTAGATGGAAGGGGAGGAGGGGGAGTGCAGGGGAAGGGAGATAGAAATCTGTCACCAAGGTGGGGGAGATAGGAGTATATACAGAATGAATGACTAGGAAAAATATTATGTAAGAGGCTCAACAGAAGAAGAAGAAGAAGAAGAAGAAGAAGAAGAAGAAGAAGAAGAAGGAGGAGGAGGAGGAGGAGGAGGAGGAGGAGGAGGAGGAGGAGGAGGAGGAGGAGGAGGAGGAGGAATAGGACTTACAAATAAAATGGAAAAAATGCCAATTAGAATATCTTATTTACTTCTCCAAATTAATACAGATAACATCGCATAGAGGAGAGAAATAATAATAATAATAATAATAATAATAATAATAATAATAATAATAATAATAATAATAATAATAATAATAATAATTCAGACAAAGAAAGAAAAGACTGAGGAATAGCATGTACGAAAATAAAAATAAGAGAAGTTCAGTTGCTAAGTAGAAAAGACATTATAATTAAACATATTGAAAAAGGAAATTAAGAGAATACAAATTCTTATGAAGGTAAACATCACAATGCAAAACAAGATATTGAATGTACTTAAAGATGAAGAGGGAGAAAAATCTCGTACAAAGAAAAATCAAAATGGAGTTGAAGTCATGAGGGTAAGCTGGAATAAATAAAGAGGAAGATATAAGTACGTTAAATGAGATAAAGGAATAAAATATTTCCTAAAAAGAGATGTGGAAGAGAACAAGCAAAAAAGGAAGAAAAATGATATGATGAAAATAAAAATGTGCACATGGAGAGCTAAAGGAAGAATACAGGCGATAAGAGGAAGAAAATAATACTGAAAAAGAGAAAATAATAATAATAATAATAATAATAATAATAAGCCTTTATTTCCAAAGTACATTGGGTATTCAAATAAGATACATATATATTCCAGATAGACATCTGTGGTGTACGATATAGAGAACTCATAAAATGATAAAAAGAGAGAAAGTACATATTAGAGAAAAGAGGAAGAGTGGATTTGGAAGATGGTGAAGAACCGAATACGTAAAAATAAAAAAAGGAAAGAAGGAAGGACTCGTAAAATGAGTACGAATACAATTAGAGGAGGACTTTCAAACCATAAGAATACAAAAATACACATGAAAAAAAAAACAAAGTCAATGAGGGGGGCGAAAGAATGAAAGAGAGGTCTCGAACTTAAAATGGAGAAAATAACATTTATTAAGAGGAAAAAAATTAAGACTCAAATAGAGATAAAAAAAAATACAGGGCGAAACAATGACAACAAGAGAGAGAGAGAGAGAGAGAGAGAGAGAGAGAGAGAGAGAGAGAGAGAGAGAGAGAGAGAGAGAGAGAGAGAGAGAGAGACTTTATTCATAATATGTACGTATGCAAAAGAGAGAGAGAGAGAGAGAGAGAGAGAGAGAGAGAGAGAGAGAGAGAGAGAGAGAGAGAGAGAGAAACTTTATTCATAATATGTACGTATGCAAAAGAGAGAGAGAGAGAGAGAGAGAGAGAGAGAGAGAGAGAGAGAGAGAGAGAGAGAGAGAGAGAGAGAGAGAGAGAGAAACTTTATTCATAAAATGTACGTATGCAAAAGAGAGAGAACCAGGATGAAATGATTTATTGAAGAGAGAAAGAAAGAAAGAAAAACAGAAAGAAAGAAAGACAGCCCTGAAAGAGAAAAGCGGAGGAAGAGAGCGCGTCGAGTGAGAGAGACGAGATGAGAAGAGAGGAAGACGAAGAGCTAGAGGATGAAGTGTAGATTCAGTTGTGTATTTTTAGTAAGAATTGATTACCGTTTGTCTCCTCACTTTTGTAACTTCCTTCTTCTCAGACGATACTGCTGCCCACGGATTGAGTTGGTTGTATGTGTGTATGTATGTATGTATGTATGTATGTATGTAGATAGGTAGGTATTTTTGTTATACTTGTACTCGTATACTCGTCACTGGAAGGCAGTGCAGAATATAAATTAGATATTAAAATTCAGTAATTTTCACGTTTTCGTTTGGTTTACTTTATTGTGAGTAATGCTTGCGCGCACACACACACACACACACACACACACACACACACACACACACACACACACACACACACACACACACACACATATTTTGATATGGCTGGCTCTAGAACTAGAGGTCATAGTTTGAAGCTTCGTAAGAAAACTTCTTCGCAGGATGTAAGGAAATACTTTTTCAGTGTAAGAGTAGTTGATAATTGGAATTGGCTAAGCGAGGAGGTAGTTAATGCTATCTCAATCCATAGTTTTAAGGACAGGTATGATAAGTATCACTAAGTATAAAATGGAACCGATCAGGAGACGGGAAGATACGAGCTTTGGGCTCTTTCCCGTAAACACAATTAGGTAATCACAATTAGGTAATCACACACACTGAGTCACTAAATAGCACTTATATGGAGATATAAAAATTCGGTGTGAAGCTTAATTAAAAGTTTTTCTCTTTTTTTTTTCCTCTTTCTCGTCTTCTTTCTATATTCTGTGAGAGGGAGAACATAAAAATGACGTCATCTCTGTCCCAAACCTCTCCCATCCATGGGTCGGTAGGAGGGGTAGCCATTAGGAGACTTAAACAGAAAATCAAGAATTTAGAGGATTTAGATGATAAAATTCGGAATATGGATGGAGAAATGAAAGAGAATGAAACACTCAGAGAGCAAATAAGATCTTTGGAGGAAGCAAATAAAGCTCAAGGGCAGGAGAGAAAGGAACTAGAAAATAGAATAAAGAAGCTGGAAGGGGAAAAGAGTCAACTAGAATCTAGAATTTCTAAACAAGAAGATAAAAACAAACCGTTGAATGACAACCTAAAGGAATTAGATGTTAGTTCACTGCTCTCTTCTGAGAGAGACGAGATTGCTGCTTGGAATGTCCAGATTAAGGAAAACATTGAACAGTTCAGAAAAGAGTTCCAGGAGCTGAATATGGAAAATGATGCCATGAAAACTTCCTTTGCTGATGCACTAAAGGGGAATGTGGCAGTAAAAGAGGCCGTAAAGATGGTGGCACTGGAAAACATACAAACAGCTGACTATAAAGAGACAGTAATCGAAAAAATGAAAGACGTTGTGATGGAAAGGGCAAACCCACTCATCAGACAGGCACTTGATAAGGAGAAGACAGTGGTAATCTCAGGCAAAGGCGAGTCCCAGGAGCCAACATGGCAGGGGAGACTTGAAGAAAATAAAGCTAGGGTTGTAGACCTGATAAGAAAGCTTGGAGTAGTATGTGGTCCTGAGGATATTGTAAACATACACCAACTAGGTAAATATTCGAGGGAAGGAAAGCCGAGACCAACAAAATTAACCTTTGAGAGAGGGGAAACATGTAGGGAAATATTGTTGAGAAAAAAAAGTCTAAAAGACCTTCAAGAATTCAAAGAAGTGTTCATTAGACGATACAGAACACATGAAGAGATGGGAAAGATCAAAAACTTGTTGCAAGAGGCAAGAAGGTTAAATGATGAAAGAAATGAAGAAGAGAAGAAAAATTTTCATTACAGAGTTCTTCCAGACAAAGGGGAGATAAAGAAGATAATGACAGAAGACCAGGGGATGGGGCCTCATTAAGACTGTTATACACAAATGCTGATGGATTAGCTGGTAAGGCAGTAGAATTAAAAGATAGGATTCACAACAGTAAGGCAGATATAGTAGCAATTACAGAGACTAAGTTGAGTGAGGACATAAACAGTGTCACAGTTTTTCCTAAGGGCTTCAGAATACTAAGGGTTGAAAGATCTGAGAGGACTGGTGGAGGGATAGCACTGCTCATAAGTGAAAGGATTCAAGTCGAAGAAATAAACTTGGCTATAGAAAGTGAGTTCCAGGAATTTCTTGTTGCTCGCATAAATACTGGGTCAGAAAGCATTATAATAACTGTTGTATACAACCCACCAAGGAACCAAAATAGGCTTGAAGTTTATGAGGAAAGTCATATAGGTACTATTGAAGTCAGAAACTCAGTTGTTAACATGGCACGGGAAAAAAATGTAGGATTTTGATTATGGGAGACTTTAATCATAAAGAGATAGATTGGATAAATCTTGACCCACACAGTGGTGAGGACTCCTTCGGGGCAAGATTCCTAGATTGCGTACAAGGGAATTTCCTACACCAACATGTAATGGAACCAACAAGGGCCTGGGGTGGGGATGAGCCATCACTACTTGATCTAGTGTTCACAGATAATGTGTTGGATATTGAAGAAATTGAGTATGAACCACCAATTGGAAAGAGTGACCACTGTGTGTTGTTGATGGAGTATATCATTGAAGATATTCTTCCTTAGAGTAGAGGCACTGAGGACATGAGGAGGAACTATCCGAAAGGAGATTACATCAAAATGAA
>JAXCGZ010000448.1:0-27500 GCA_037179515.1 Halocaridina rubra | reverse complement strand
AACGTTTGAGGTACCTCTAATTATCTCGTTTCTGATCTTATCGTTTCTTGTCACCCCACACATCCATCTCAACATCCTCATATCTGCCACATCCAGTTTTTTCTATTGTATCTTCTTTATTGCCCATGTCTCTGCTCCATACACCATCGCAGGTCTCACAACTGTCTTATGCACTTTACCCCTCAACTTAATCCCTATTCTCCTGTCGCACAGCACCCCAGACTCTTTCTTCCAGTTCTTCCATCCCGCTTGTATTCTGTGGGTTATTACTCTAGGTCACCATGCTCTGCTACTGTTGATCCCAAATACTTGAACTTTTCAACTCTTTTCAATACCTCCCCCTGCAAATTGACCTCCCCATCCTCATTATCTCTCAACCTCAAGTACTCTGTCTTCTTCCTGCTGATTTTCAGTCCTCTATCCTCCATCACTCTTCTCCACTCGTCAAGCTTCTCCTCCACTACCACTCGTCTGTTGCTACACAGTACAATGTCATCTGCAAAGAGCATACACCATGGAGACTGATCTCTAATACCCTGGGTTACTTTATCCAAGACCAGATCAAATAGATATGGACTCAAAGAAGACCCTTGATGCAGACCAACATTTACTGAGCGACTTTCCGTCAAGCCCACACTGCTCTTAACATTTGCCTCTGCTCTCTCATACATATCTTGGATGATTCTTACATATTTCTTAGGTACTCCCTTTTCACTAATATACCTCCACACCTCTTGACGTGGTTCTCGATCATATGCCTTTTTCAGGTCAATAAAGACCATATGCAGGCCTTTCTGTTTCTCCCTATGCTTTTCCATCATTTGTCTCAAGGCAAATATGGCATCCACTGTCCTTCTTCCAGGCATGAAGCCAAACTGATCATCCCCAATTGTCGTTACCTCTCTGAGTCTCCTCTCCATGATCTTCTCCCATATCTTCATAGTATGACTTAACAACTTTATACCTCTATAGTTTCCACACTCCTGAATGTCTCCCTTCCCTTTATAGATTGGGATGATTAAGCTTCCTCTCCATTCCTCTGGCATCTTTTCCTGACTAAAGATCTTTTGCATTAAGTCCCACAAGATATCTATGCCTTCCTCTCCAAGACTCTTCCATACCTCCACTGGCATCTTATCAGGTCCTGCTGCCTTTCCATTTTTAATTTTCCTTACTGCCTGCTCTACCTCTCTTCTAGCCATTGTTTTTGTAACTGCTTCATTTGGAAGTCCATATTCAAATACTGCTCTTGGGTTCTCTTCATTTAGTAATCCTTCAAAATAAGTTTCCCATATGCTTTTTATTGCATCCTCTTCTGCTAGAACTACTCCATAGTTATCCTTTATTTGTTTTACTTGGGTCAAGTCCTTGGTTGCAGCATCTCGGGCCTTGGCAATTCACCATATTTTCTTCTCTCCTTCTGGTGTTTCCAGCTCTTCATAGACTTCATTTAATTTCTCTGCCTCTGATTTTGCTACTGCTCTCCTTGCCTCCTTCTTTGCCTGCTTGTACTCTTCTTTATCCTGCTCCAGGCCTGATAAATCTGTCTTTTTCTTAGCTTCTTTCTTGTTCTTCATCCATTCTTGCACTTCCTCATTTCACCACCATGACTCTTTATCTTTTAGGGGTTTCCTTCCTGATGACTTTCCAAGTACCTCCTCACCAGCCCTCAAAATCATCTTACTATTCTCTGTCCACCATTCTTGTACATCTTCATGCAACTTTATCGCTTCCAACACTCTTCCCTTAAATATAGCTCTCAGCTCTGCATCTTTCAATCTCCACCACTTTATCCTTGGGCCCATCCTCGTCTTCTTACTTTTCCTACATTTCCTGAGCCTGCAATCAGTTACTACTAGCCTTTGTTGCACTGCTACACTCTCCCCATTTATTACTTTACAGTTGCTAATCAACAATAATATATCTGGCTCTCCCTTCCACCACTACTGTATGTAAGCAATCTGTTTTCCTTTTTCTCAAAGAATGTGTTGACCAATGCCATATCAAATGCCACTGCAAAATCAATCACTCTCTCTCCCCCCTCATTTCTCTCGCCCACCCCCCAGCCCCCATGAACTCTACCTATCCCAGCCCTCCCAATTCCCAAGTGGCCATTTAGATCTCCTCCCAAAATTACCCTCTCCCTTATAGGAATTGTTCTAAGCTCCTGGTCCATCTCCTCCCAAAATGCATCCTTCACCTCCGCTGTACAACCAGTTTGTGGGGCATAGGCACATACCACATTGTCTACCGTTTCTCCCAGTCCCAGCTTTAAACTCATAATTATGTCACTCTTTCTATTCACACCAAATAAGTTTTCCTTCTGGTCTTTCGATAGTATTATTCCTACACAATTCCTCTCTTCCTCATTTGCTCCACTATAGAACAATTTGCAACCCTCACCCAGTTCCCTTGCCTTATTTCCTGTCCACCTGGTCTCCTGCACACACAGCACTCCAATTCTCCTCCTCTCCTTTAGGTCCACCAATTCTCGCCCCTCCCCAGTCATCGTCCCCACATTAAGAGTGCCCACCCGCAGCACCACCACTGACACTCTCCCTCGAGCTTGTCTCTTTAACCCAGCCTGCCCATGACTGGGAAGCCCTTGTTGTCTTTCCGGAGGGGTCAGGCGAAGCCCCAACGTGTCATCTAAGGGGAACGCCCTAGTATGGTGATTATTCTCGTTATCTGTACTGGCCATATTTTGGTTTGGGCAAAATGTTTATGGCCGGATGCCTTTCCTGACGCCAACCCTCCCCATCTACCCGGGCTTGGGATTGGCACCAAGCTGAGGCTGGCTTGCCCCCCTCAGCGGCTGGATTTTTAATATTGTCATTACCATTTGTATTATTATTATTGTCATTATATCTTTTAATTGTAATTGTTGTTAATTTTCTACACGAGCTTTATATGTGCTCACTTGAGAGTGTAACTGTAATATCATTAATATAATACTATCCTACTGTACTCTGTTTATACATGTGTATGCCCGATTACCTCTTATCTCTATTTCAGCAAGCTTAAAATAAAAATGGTTACTTATATACTACTTTAGTATCATTACTATTATTAGTGTTATTTTACCATCCTTATTTTCATTATTACTGTTATTATTAGTATTGTTGTTATTATTATTTTATTATTATTAGAGTCGGTTTTACGTCATGGACTCCCATTTCTACCAAGGGCTAGGATGGTTGCCTCCTTGCGAAGGGCTTATTTTGGCAGATGTAATCGTTACCTTGAGTGCATGCCCTTGTTAACCTCACACCGTGGCGGGGCGCGAACCCTCGACCTGCTGCCTTAGAGTCGCAGACGCAAACTCTTTGCCGCGGTGACTGCCTATTATTATTATTATTATTATTATTATTATTATTATTATTATTATTATTATTATTATTATTATTATTATCATCAAGAATAATTTTTTGTACATTCTTAAATTCTATTAATGTTAACTCAATAAGTATGCTATTATTAACTTGTAAGTGTATGGATCTCTTTCGCTTAACTGATTCACTATTGTCTACTACTACTACTACTACTACTACTACTACTAATAATAATAATAATAATAATAATAATAATAATAATAATAATAATAATAATAATAATAATAATAATAATATTTATTATTATTATTTTGTTATTATTATTATTATTATTATTATTATTATTATTATTATTATTATTATTATTATTATTATTATTATTATTATTATTATTTGGCAAGTGTATATAAATTTGCTAATTCAAGGTAATTTTAGTTTTCTAAGTAAGATATATTTTTGTTCAATATATGTTTATGTATCATCCTCTCACTTATTTGCTCAGTTACGTGTCTATTTATAAGTGTATTCTTAGTTTTGTAGTAGAATAGCCATTATACAATGGAAATTTTTGTTTGTTAGTTTGTTTGAGTTCAACTCTCTAAATTGGCTCGCAAATCTTCTCGTTCCCGCTACAGCCACACGGAAGAAAAAAAAAGAAGAGTAATATAGTACCGTACATCGTGTAGGAGTGTCTGTCCATTCAGCGACTTCTGTAGGTACAGCATGAAATATGTTGGTCAGTGATGGAACAGTACAGTATCTCTGTTATTAGTGATGTTTATGACTTTTCTGCAGCTCAGATGTATATTCTTTTATTTTTTTTCTAATTTCTTTTATTTTGAATAAAAACAAAAATATCTGTTAAATTTGAATAGATATTACAGATTCTGGCTGAGCTCTCAATTGGGATGAACCATTTCCTTCCCACCAATGAATGAAAGTTGGGGTTGAATGACTTGACTGTCTTGGGAAGTGTGAATTGGGCGGTTGTGACGGAGGCAGAGTTGCAAACGCCTCTTTAGCATTATGTGAAAAATTGGTGATACGCAATTTTTTATACAAGTTATGAGACATTTAGCATTAGATTCCAAATAGGTTTTACTCTTTATTGCTTATTTTGTTAACTGTGTAATATCCAGAACTAAATTTTCACCATGATACATAAATATGTACTTTGATTCCCTCAGTACTGCCTATGCAATCCTGAAGAGGAACTTGGACTGCCTTACGCTGTGCTGAATATCAGAAAGTCAGTGTTTGTTTCTAACTAAACAAGCGCATGTTTGTATAACATCTCATCCCAAACAGATAAGGAGATATAAAAATGGTTCAGAACAACAAATAACAACCACATGATAAGGATGTGTGAGTTCACTCTTGTCACTGATTTATGTGTGCTCATTTTCGTCATTTAGATATTTCATGAGGGAGTTTAGTGGTTGATGGGAAACATGATATGTTAATCTCTCTCTGTTAGACCTCATTTTATAGTAAATTTTTTTATGACCAGTAGATGTTGGGTCTCTCTCTCTCTCTCTCTCTCTCTCTCTCTCTCTCTCTCTCTCTCTCTCTCTCTCTCTCTCTACATATATATATATATATATATATATATATATATATATATATATATATATATATATATATATATATATATATATATATAAAAATATATATATATATATATATATATATATATATATATATATATATATATATATATATATATATATATATATATATATATATATATATATATATATATATATATATATATATATATATATATATATATATATATATATATATATATAAATTAAAGCAAGTGAATTAAGAAATAAGAATAAATATATTTACATTTTGCCTAGAGAGTTACGAATAATGCATTACTAAAAGTATAGAGCAGTGGTTCCCAAACTTTTCACTACCAAGGACCCCTTTTATTTAAATGATTTTTTCCCCGGACCCCAGGATATTTAAACGTCTGTCAACTTAACATGCTGCTATAATAAACTAGCAACAAACTCCTCTTATCAGAAAACTAGATTAATTTCTGCAGAAAGACATATGTAAATGAAAAAATGGGAAAATATATAAAAAATATAAAGAAAGAAATACAGAACAGAACAGAGCAGAAAAAAAGATACTTTATCTTAATCTCATTAATGAGATGGGTGATGCTGTTTTGCTGCTACTATGTTTTCAATTTCAGGTTCAATGGCAGACAGTTTTAAGCGAAGATCAGGTTCCACATTCATCCTATTTCTGTATTTTGATTTTATGTAAATGAGCTGTGAGAAAGCTTGCTCGCATAAATACGTAGTAGGGAATGGCATTAGATATTCCAGGGCCTTGGTTGCCAGTTCTGGGTACTCATTTTTCGATAGTAACCAAAAGTCTGATAAATTGTAACGGCTGAAACGTGATCTTAGTGAAGTGTCACATGAAAGTTCAACAAGACTATTTTCTTCTTTTGCTGTTAAGTCTTTTACATCTTTTACATTTACATGAAAAGGATCCCTAATCCACTTGTTATTACCATCATGAGGAGGAAAATAATCCCTAAAACTGATCTTTAAACCTTGCAAATGCTGAATAAAAAGGCTTCTTATTTCTTCTGAAATGTTTTCTTCAGAAGTTCCAAGAAAGGCATAAAGTGTTGGAAAGAATTCAAACACACCACTATGCAGACGTTCAGACCACAATTCTAATTTCTTGATCATGGCTTCCACTTTATTCTCAACTTTAAAAATAGTTACGGATCTCCCTTGTAGGCTCAAATTTAGGTCATTCAAATAAGTAAAGATGTCAGACATGTATGCCACAATAGCTAGCCACGAAATTTATTAGACAATTCCCTCCCATGAAATGATTTATCATGAAGAAATAGTCTTATTTCATCACGCAACTCAAATATGCGGGTAAGTACTTTACCGCGGGACAGCCACCGCGCTTGAGAATGCAAGAGCAGTTGTTCATGAGCGCTACCCATCTCCTCACAAAGAACACTAAAAATACGAGAACTTAAGGGCTGAGCTTTTATGAAGTTAACTACTTTCACTACTTCATCTAGAGTCGTCTTCAATTTTTCTGCCATTTTCTTTGCTGCCAACGATTCTCTATGCATGCAGCAATGAGTCCACTTGACATTGGGTATTATAGCTTGGATTTTTGCCTTGAGTCCTTTGTACTTTCCCGACATTGCTGGAGCCCCATCAGTACTGACTCCTACACACTTTGACCATCCAATTTCATTAGCTATTATAAAATCATTCAAACTATTAAAAATAGACTCACCAGTTGTGTGTGTTGGCAATGACTGGCAAAAGAGAAAATCTTCCTTAATTGTACCGTCAAATTCATATCGTATGAATGCAAGTAAATCAGCACTGTTAGCAACATCTGTACTTTCATCTAATTGTAAAGAATAATACGGACTTTTAATCACTCTCTTCACTAGTTGATTTTTAATACTGTCAGACATGTCTTCTATTCGCCGCTTGACAGTGGTGTTTGACAATGAAATGAGATCAAAACTCTTTGATACTTTGTCTCCATGCATCCTAGAGGCCATTGCTTTGGCAGCAGGCAGAATTAGTTCGTCTGCTGTTGTGTGTGGTTTTCCACTCTTTGCTATTAAAAGAGAAACATCATACGAAGCAAACACAGCATTCTTATTATCACCCCCGGTTGCAATTTTTTCTATAATATTTTGTCTTGAAAGCAGTTCTTCCTGTCTTCTTTGAAAATATTCAACAGGTTTGTTAGTATGCTCCTTATGCTTAGTTTCAAAATGCCGGCGAAGTTTGGCTGTCTTCATACTTTCATTGGACAATATTTCATAACAGAGAACACATTGTGGTTTCTGTTCACCTTCACTGCCTCTACATATACATCCAAAGGATATGTATTCATCACAGTATTTACAGTTTTTGCGTTTCGACTGATGAGTCAGTGTCTTTTCACTTGAGCTTGTCGCACATTCACCTTCTATGTCACTACTGTCTCGATTTAACATGCTTCCGGATTTTAACCACCGATCCATCATACAATCAGATATTTACAATAAATAGTCACTGATGTAGTTAATACAACTAAATATTAAGGTTCGGGAATCAAACACAGACGCACTGACTACGGACTGCTCAAGTTGCATTAACGTTTGGATGCAACTGTCGGTTCAAAACGTAAAAACGGTGAAGGAAGAGCGAAGTTGCAGCAATCAGTGTTCAGAACTTCAGCTCAGACTGAGCTCGCACACCACGGTCTGACTGTACGTGTTCAACACATGACAGGTTGGTAATCTCACACGTATAAATGCTTCGGTCCTACCGTACTGTGATTGCCTGACATCCGACATGTCACTTTCATGTACAGTGTTAAATGCATAAAAAACTAAAGAGAGAAAGAAAAGAAAAATAAATAAATCATATAATCAGGAAACGTTTATTTTTAATATTGCCATAATTATGAGAGCATGGGTACGTTACGTTGCCTTTGTATAACTGCATTATTATTTTTTTCTTTTAATATGCTTATTCACTTACATATATATATATATATATATATATATATATATATATATATATATATATATATATATATATATATATATATATATATATATATATATATATGAAAATTTCAATTCAGTTCACGGACCCCCAGTACTACCTTTGCGGACCACCAGGGGTCCGCGGACCACAGATTGGGAACCACTGGACTATAGAGTATACAGTTGTCTCAGATTTCCTTATATTTTGGGGGAACCAATAGAATAATAAGTAGAAATTAAGGCGGAGGAAATATGGAAATGTGATGGAAAAGAAGACGAATTATATAAAAATTGACTCCACCCCGATATAAGGAGACATCACAACGAATAAGAAGAATTGTGATGATTCTTAAGAATAGTATTACTGTATAGAGGGCAGTGCTATTGCTGCTGCTGCTATTGCTTTAACTAATTACTAACTACTTCTTCTACTACTACTACTACTACTACTACTACTACTACTACTACTACGGTTACTTCTAATTATTATTATTATTATTATTATTATTATTATTATTATTATTATTATTATAATAATTATTATTATTATTATTATTATTATTATTGTTATTATTACTATTATTTTTATTATTATTATTATTAATAATATTATTATTATTATTATTATTATTATTATTATTATTATTATTATTATCATTATTGTTATCATTATTATTATTATTATTATTATCATTATTATTATTATTATTATTATTATTATTATTATTATTATTATTATTATTATTTTTATTATTATTATTATTATTATTATTATTATTATTATTATTATTATTATTATTATTATTATTATTATTATTATTATTAAGAATAATGATAATTTATAATAACACTCATGCCATGTTGGAAGGCTCCGATTTCTGGGATTTCTCGTTTTGCACTTATTTACCTAATGCCGTTATGGTTTGTCACCTCCTATTCTTATTTAATACATCTTAGGGGAAGAATTTGATTCCAGTTTTCCTTTATATTTTATATAGGTTTGTTGTAAATTTTTTTTTGTACACAGAACAAAGTTAAGTAGCTACAATTGCTTATCTGTTTTCGATCTGTATCTTATGTTGAAATTGCTTCAACCAGTGACTTGTGATATACTTTTGAGTACTTGTTACACCTCCTCTATGTATATGATTATCTAGTTTTGATTTGATCACGGGAAAAACATTTATGTATTTCATTAATTCTCTAATATATATATATATATATATATATATATATATATATATATATATATATATATATATATATATATATATATATATATATATATATATATATATATATATATATATATATATATATATATATTAGAGAATTAATGAAATACATAAATGTTTTTTTCCCGAAATCAAATCAAAGCTAGATAATCATATATATATATATATATATATATATATATATATATATATATATATATATATATATATATATATATATATATATATATATATATATATATATATATATATTGTGACAGAGTGTTTCGCTCAATGTCAACAGAGGCTGTTAGATGCCTTATTAAATAAAATTAGTAACATAACTGTTATTTTCTAACTAAAAAAATTAATTCCCTCTAACATAACTGTTATTTTCTAACTAATAAAATAATTCCCACTTCTTGACTTTCGCAGATTATGATTATTTGAGGAAAGTGCATGTACTTAATTGCATATACGTACACATATAAACCTGAACATACATACATACATACACATAAACACAGTGCCATATAATGGAGGATAAATTTGGAAGGAAAAGAAAGAGAAAGACTGAAAGCCTCTCCCCCTCTCCACCCTTCAAATTATGTACGTGAGAGAGAATTACGTCAATTAATCCATTATCACTATTATCACAACCATTGCTACCACCATCATGATTATTATTATCATCATCATTATTATTATTATCATTATTATTATTATTATCATTATTATTATTACTATTATTATTATTATTATTATTATTATTATTATTATTATTATTATTATTATTACCATCATCATTACTACAGCTTTTGTATATAGATAGAGTTATGAATCAAAAGTAGTAATTATTGATACATATAGACATGCACATACATATACATATACACATATACATACATATATACATATAAATACATATACACATACATATACATATACACATACATGCACACATGTACACACATATACATACATATGAGCTCTTGAGGGAGGGGGTTAGAATACTTCCTCCATGTTCCCCTGCGTGTCGTAAGAGTAGACTAAGTGGGGCGGAGCGAAGGGAATGAAAGAACCCTTCTCTGTACTTTCTCTTCCCAGAAAGTCAGAGCATTATTCCTTTACTCAGCCACTCACCTTATAAGGGGAAAAGTGGCTTATGTATATAAAAAGGCTTATGAGAGAGAGAGAGAGAGAGAGAGAGAGAGAGAGAGAGAGAGAGAGAGAGAGAGAGAGAGAGAGAGAGAAGGTATTCCCTCCACCCCTCCCTCCCTCTCTCTCTCTCTCTCTCTTTTTTTTTTTTTTTTTTTTTTTTTTTTTTTCAAAGTTATAGAAATATCAGATAATATACAAGAAAGTAGACTAAGATGGTATGGTCATGTCGTTAGAAGGGATGAACAGTATGTTGGGAGGAGGGTGATGGAAATGGATATACAGGGTAGAAGGAGAGGGAGACCAAAGCGTAGTAGGATGGATTGCATCAATGATGATCTGAGGTCTAAAGGTTTGTTGGGTGATGAGGTATGGGACAGAAATAAATGGAGAAAACTGACCAGAAACATCGACCCCACATAAATGTGGGAAAAGATGTAGACGGAGAAGAGGGTAAAAGAATTACATTTTCAACGTTGGGTATACACTAAGTACAGGATATAAGTTCTCTGGGTTGCAAAAGTGCACACAAAGTTCAAAGTAGCTCAGACCAAGAGGTCTGAAGTCCTTAAGCCTTGTGCACTCTGCAATGTAGTGTACTAAATTGTTGCCCCCTTCACACTCACATAAATGGCATTTTGAGTGTTCTGGGTGCTTTCTACCAGTTTTCTCGCAATTCACCTCCCATATATTTCTATAACCAAGTCTTATACGGGCAGCAACTCTATCACAGTCACCTGTAAGCATTTTACCCATGCTGTATTTGTGTCTCAGCCTTCTGAAGTTTTCATAATGTTGGATCGAACAGCTGCTTACATGTTGTGTGAGTGTAGAAAGTTCTTGCTCTTCCATAATCTCATTATACAACATTGTTTTAAACTGAGTCAGTGTGGTTATAGATTCAGACACTGAACTCTCAGTTGCCATTTTTGCCAGCCTGTCAGCCTTTTCATTACCTACTATCCCAACATGGGAGGGTACCCATGAAAACTTAACTTGGAGTTTAAGTTTTGCGCAATCAATAAGAGCCTCTTGAATTTCAGCCATGTGAGTTTTGTAGGAGCTTTTTAATGATCTCAGTGACAGAAGCGCACTCTGCGAGTCACAGAATATGATAGCATTTCTTCTAGCACTGAGAACATGTTCAATAGCAAGTTTTAGACCAACAATTTCACATTCGGTGATTGATGACCATTTTGGCATACTCAGTGCTTTGTCAAATATTTGCTGCCCTTCAAAATTTTCATAAACTACAATGCTGCACCCAGACCCTCCTGCACTGCTTGTGTGAGACCCATCAGTGTAAATGCAGAGTGTTTCATTGTTAGTTGGGAAACTAGTTTCAATAAAGGCTTCAATTTCATCTAACCATTGATGTTTTTTAATAATTGGAGCAACATTCGGACCAGATGATAGCATTGGAAAGAGAATTTCTGGCCCAATCCTCTTGCAAGGATTTATTAATCGTTCAGGACCACTCTCAGTAAAGAGTGTTACATTATGTTTTTTTGTCTCATTGGTTATAAGCTTAAATACTTTGGGGTGAATTTGTCTTTCATACTGTATGTTACTTTTTATTAGTGATTTAATGATTGTTGGCGCTGACTGCGGCCCTTGCAAATGACCAGCATTACATGGATGAGGCTGAGCTGATTTCGCTAGTTTAACTCCAAATATCACAGCTGACTGTTTGATATGTTCTATCAAAGGTGGGAGGTTTAATTCATGTTGCATATTTATAATTCTGGTGCTCATAGGGCAGCCAAGAATAATCCTCATAGCTTTGTTCTGAATTTTTTCTAGGGGTCTTAAGATAGAGGTAGTCATAGTACAGAGCTGCAGGGTGTGATAGTCGACTAATGACCTGACATATGCGAGATAGAAAGTTCGGCATATGTTAATTCCAACACCAGATACCCTATTGGCAAGAAGCTTTAACGGTCTGAGTCTCTGTTGCAGTCTTTCACACAAATCTTTGACATACTCTGTGTGAGGGGGAGAAGGAACTGGTATTCCCAAATATTTGTGATTTTCGCACACCTTAACCATTTGATTGCTTAATACAAGGTGAGGCTCTTGCGAGATGCTGGAAAAGTACTTTGTTTTTGGAGTTGAAATGACAAGACCAATGTCTTTTGATACTTGAGAAAAGTCATTAAGTATTATTTGCATATCATTGGCAGAAGGTGCCCTTATACATATGTCGTCTGCATAACATATGATGGTGCATTCATCATTTGGTAGTCTGAGAGACTTGAGAAGCTTATCCATTAAGATGTTAAAGAGAAGGGGAGACAGAACTCCTCCCTGAGGAGTTCCCAGTGTAAATTCCTTTTCGCTGGAAGTAAGATATCCTTTATAGTACACTTTAGAGGTTCGACTACTTAGGTAGCATCTAATTAGTTGCAGTAGTTTACCTTTGACCCCTAAAGTTGCTAAATGATCCAAAATAACGGTTCTATTTGCAATATCAAAGGCATTTTGCAAATCTAGAAAAACAGTGACTTCAGAGCAGTGCTCAACATTCATAAATTCTACAAAACAGTCTTTGGTACTTTTTCCTTTCATAAATCCATACAAATTATGTGATAATTTTCCCTCGAGTGTGAAATCAAGTCTGTTAAGAATGACTCTCTCAAAGACTTTGCAGAAGCAGGATGTCAGAGAGATAGGTCTTAATTTTGTACTTTCTTTTTTTGGAATTGGAATAATAATGCTTTTTTTCCATTGTTCTGGAAGTGTGCCCTCATTATAAATAGTGCTGAATAAAAACTGAATTGGATTAATACCATTACAAATATCATCATTAAGATCTCGGATTACTTGGTACGTAATGCCATCCTCACCCGGAGAGGTGCTCTTCCCATGGGAGAGAGCAAAGTCCAACTCATTTTTGGTTATGTAGTCAATGAATCTGTCCTCTTCCATTGTTCTTGCACAGGATAATTCTATGTTCATCATTCTTTCAAAGTCAAGATTTCTTAATCGTTGTTGAATATCGCAAGGAAGGTTTTCAAAGGAAGATGTCTTAGAGTATTGTAAGAGAAGTTCTTCAGCAAGAGTTTGGGAATCATTTGTTTGTGACACACTGATGTTTTTGCCAACCAGAGCATTAATTGACTGCCAGATTTTAGAACTACTCGTATGAGCATTGATAGACTGTAGGAAGTTTTGAAAGTGCTTAGTTCGGACATCACTTTTAAGCTCACGGTACTCTCGTAGAGTAAGTAGCAGATTTTCAAGAGTGGTTGCATTGTTGTCCCTTTTATACATATCAACTGCACTGTCTACCTGTTTTTTAAATGTGTTTAGCTTGTTATCTTCTGTCCAATTGTTTTTCTTCTTGATTGCCTTGTGTTTAGGCTTGTGTATGTAAGTTCTATGGAATAAATATATCCGTTCTATTAAGAGATCATAGATTTCTTGGCCTGTAATGGTCTGAATATCTATATTTTCAAATGTAGAAGCCATAAAAGAGCGAAAAGGGGCAACGAATTCAATAGGAATATTTATCTGCTTTCGTTTATGTGCTTGACAAATGCCGGAATCGAGTAGGAATGTGCTCTCAAGTGCAAAATGGTCAGACAATAGATCGTCTATTCTTCTGCAAGTAAAGTCTTTCCCATATTCTAAACCATGATAAAATATGTAGTCTAGTCTACCACCTCTAAGGTGGGTACGCAAACGTGGTCCTAGTAAGGTAAAATTGTTATCACTAATAAACTCATAGAGCCGTCTGCCATTGTAATTACAGATGTTATCAGATGTTTCTGCAAATTCTTTGTGCCTTGCATTAAAATCTCCAGCGAATATAATGTTCTCATACATAAGGGGATGTGGTAATTTTGCTTCATTAAAGGCATCAGTTCCAATATATGTATTACAAACATAAAAAGGATTGGTTTTGACATTTATTTTGAAAAGCATATATGTGACATTCTTGTTATCCTCACCATCATTACTTGGATTAGTGCTGGTTTCGATTAACTGATGGGGAATGCAGTTACTAATATAAGTGGTGAGGCCTTGCTTACTATCAAGCGAATATTTGGAATAGCCTCTTATGTTGCACAACTGATGAGAGTGCAAACTTTCTTGCAGACATACAAATGTTGGTTTCTCTTTTTTAACATAGTGCAAAATATCCACAAATCTTTTCTTCAAAGAATGAATATTGAAAGTTAAGATTTTGTAATGCATGAAAAGATCAGAACGCATAATTAGGGCCTTGATAACAAGAATTACAGTAATAATCACAAAAGTAATGAGTACAGTAACAATCACCAGTGTCACAACAGCAGTTATGGTAACTGTTATGAGAATGACGATTCACACATACAAGCATACACATATATATGTGCACATACCTGCATATATATATGCAGACACATGCACACACACATATGCACACATGACAATACCTAATTATAGCAACAATCATGAAGTTAATGATTATAATAACAATCACTAGTGTCACAACAGTATTCACACCAACAGCTATAGGAATAGTGATAGACACACGTATATGCATATACATATACATATACACATACACCCACATACCTACATACATGAGAATCTCCTTATATATGCATGCACATGCACACACACACACATATCTATTTATGAAGAAAAGGTATGACATAGAGATAAGAGACAGGTTCATTGTAGTAAGAAGGGTGTGATTAATTAGAAGGAAAGAAAAAAAAAAAATTAAAGAATAGAAAGTTGGGAGAGTGATATCTGCATCTAATTATCTGCAGTGTTAAGGAATTTTACCTGTTCAAGTATGAGGGCTTTACCTTTGACTTTAGCTGCTCGTGTTATTCGGGTTCTTTGAGCTATTTTCTTGTCACTGCCATTATCATTTTGAGATGATATAGGACAAACCTTAAATGATTCATTTGTCATGTTTTCAAGCTGAATCATTAATGTAGCTACTTGCTCTTTTAAGTTTTTGAGCATCTTTTCATAGGAGTTATTTTTGCACTGTAGTTCTCGGTCGTTATCTCTGATAGTTTGTTCATTCACTGTTACAATTTGTTCATTCACTGCAGTGATTTGTTCCTTTACTGCTACAATTTGTACCTGAACTGCTTCATCTGTAGTTGTCAGTAATGATTCACCCTCGGCAGATCCTGTATCTTGGCTCTCCGAGGTGATACTATCTTCATTCTGCTGGGAACAGTTATGCTCCCACATATTTTCAGTGACTGTGCCACATCGTGAGCAAGTCCGGGACCGAGGAGTTGTTGTGATGGGCCCAGCAGTCTCTGCTGAACATTTTTGATAAGTGTGCCCCTTCTGGCAATAGAGGGAGCGCTGGATGTTGGTTGAAGATTTTTCTTGCACTTTGAGGATAGGGGGATCTTTAATCCCTGGAAGAAGGACAATTTCTTCTGGAGGATTGACTTCAATTGATTTCCACATCATCTTTAGAGTCGAAGATTCTTTTCCATCATACTTTAAGCGTTGTAGGCTTTCGATGTATTTTCCATCTTCATTTCCTAGGAGGGAGTGCAGTTGTTCTTTATTCCAATAAGTAGGAAACCCTTTAATGAAAAATGTTCTAAGAGGTGGCTTATCCTTTGACACGAATTGGAGCCCCCCATGCACACCCCTTTGCAATTCTTCAATAAGATGCTTGTTTTTCCTCATGACATATAAATGATTAAACCACCATTTGCTTTGGTTGGGAATGCTCAGCGAATGATGGTGAATGGGAAGGAATTTATTCCTCCATTGAAATTTTTCTGCGAGAGGTATACCTTCTGGAAAGCTTAGAAGGTGAAAATCCTTCCTTGGGAACACAGACCTAGGTTTGATACCTCTGTCTTTGGCCAGTACCTTCGTCGAGGAACGTGTTCCCCTTTCAGGTGGGGGGGTAGCCATAAGGAGAGTATTTGGTGATGGGGGTGTAAGGAGGGGTGGTCAAATTCAGAGCTTGGTGTCGTTTTCAAGTATATGCCTCTCTTGCGCTGAGCCTATCAGACTGGTGTGTGTGTGTGTGTGTGTGTGTGTGTGTGTAAGTATTTTAACACACACAATGATGCACTGGTAGGGAGGTATGAGATTCCCTCTCGCACTCACTATGGGGTATGTTCTTTACCACAGCCGTAACGGTCAGAAATACAGTAAATTGAGTCGGAATTTTCTTTCTTTAAAGTATATTTTTCAAAGACGTTATTTTACTCAATGTTTATTTATTTATTTTCTTTTTATTATTTATATATATAGATTTATATATATATATATATATATATATATATAAAACTATGTTTGTACACAATATAATCGTCACTCCCCCCTTCTTTCTGTCCTTTCCCCAACAAAAGGACGATGGGACGATGTTTTAGCGTGACCCAACACCAAGGGTGCTGTGTGGTAACTGTTACTAAAGGATACTGAACTCTTGTATTCTGTGACTGGGAGTGTTTTCTAGTGTTATACTAAGGGGGGGGGAGTTATGTGCTCTCGTTTGTGTGTGCGTATGTGTTTGTGTGAATGTCTTTTTCTGCATTTTTTTGCAGGTGGTATGAATGTGTTTTTTTTTGCAATTTTTTGCAGGTGCTATGATTGCGATGACACGTACACCCACCCGACACATGCACACACGCTTGTACATAACCCTTCTCCATTCGTATCGCACGAGAATAACTTTGGGATCAGGTATAGATACCGACTCCCCCCAGAGTCGTTCTTTGTACTTGATCTCAACTTCCTTGCTATGAAAAAAAAGAGAAAAAAATATACATGTTATAAAAAGGTAAAAAAAAATAAACATATTAAAAGGTAAAAAAAATATGCATTATAGAAATAAAACAATGTGCATTATGAAAAAAAATATACATATTATAAAAAGGGAAAAAATTACATATTAAAAGGAAAAATTTTTCCAAAATGTTTTGAACTTATTAATAGGTGACTCTATGTTTATTAAACAAAGGCACCCAAGAGCCTTCTCCGGATAATCTCTCATCTGTTTCATTCCTTTTTCTTTTAATGTTTCCTTCATGTCTACATATTTATTGCATATCATAGTTTTGAATAGACTATTTGTTGCTATTTAAAGTGGTATACTTTATGTGTTCAGGTTTTGGATATCGTATTATATATTAAATTTTGTGTCTTTTGCTACTTACGGTTATTTTCTCCTGCAACAGAATTTTTGATTATATCCCGATGGTATGAAAAGTTATAAAGTTAAAATAAAAATGCATTTGGCTCCCCCCCCTTCATCTCACCCCTAATAATAATAATGATAATAGTAATAACAATAATAATATTATTATTATTATTAATTATAATAATTATTATTATTATTTTAATAATAATAATTTATTATTATTATTATTATTATTATTATTATTATTATTATTATTATTATTATATGAACCAAAATTCCTTCGTATGTAATATATAGTATTAATCATATTCGGATCTTTGGGTAACCTATTGCAGGTATTTATTTATACACTTATCTATTTACCTGATTATTTATATTTTTATTATATGAGGAGAGTTATATATATATATATATATATATATATATATATATATATATATATATATATATATATATATATATATATATGTATATATATATATATATATATATATATATATATATATATATATAAGCAAGCTTGGATACTATCAATTATCTATTATTTATAGTGGTGTTACTGGGGTCGCAATAGCGCAGTGGTAGAGTGCGCGAGTCGTTACTCGACAGACCCGAGTTCGTTACCACTGCGGGCCGTTATGAAGGGCATTCCACCTTCATCCCTCAGCTCTAACATGTCTTTGCCCACCTCCATTCGAATGGAGAATAATTGTGACTCATAAATCGGTGTATCTATTTACAAGGGTATAATCAATATGGCTGCTGAGTAGGCAGGCACAAGGCACTATAGATGGTACACTCATTATTTCGTACCATCGATTTTTTTTTTTTGGGGGGGTTGGGGCTTTTCATATGTAGCAATCAGTAGCCATTCAAAAAGGGTTGGGCACAGACAGGCTGGGGCTGGGGGATTAAGGCAAGATGCCCTTCCCAGCCCTCCATGACGGGATCGAACCCGCATTAATCAGGCTTGTCACTTCCCGACATGCGCGCTCTATCACTGAGCTAACGCGGTGCCTTTCCGTATCATCTCTTATATATACAGAAATGTCTGCAGTCCTTTTGTTAGGGGGATGGCCTAGTCAAAGCACACATTCACTCAATACTATAATATTATAGTGAAGATATAATTTCTTTCCTCATTTCTTTAGATAAGATTTTAGTTTATGAAAAAATTATATCAAGAAAAGATTACAAAACATAAAAAGCTCTGTGTGTGTGTGTGTGTGTGTGTGTGTGTGTGTGTGTGTGTGTGTGTGCACGTGTTTAACCTAACTGTGATTTGCAGAATTGATCTCACGAACTATTGCTCCATGCTCGTACCTCTGACTCGTAAGTTAGTTTTATTTTTTTTTTTATTCACCAATACTTACCATATCATTCAGTATACTTTGTACGTACGTGTATTTGTGTATTTAGTTATTTTTACCGGTATTATTATCTTTATTCTCTCAAGATATACAAGCTTTGACGGTTGAGAATAATTAATAAATTTTAAAAAAATCCAGATTTCTGGTTGTTTTTGCAGCATTTTATATAACACAGATAAAAAGTATGACGGCATTATGTTAGTAAAATCAAACGCAATTCTACCATTACAAGTGTACAGAGATTAAGATGAGTGTTGTATATATATGAATCAGAGATTATTATTCTTATTATTATTATTATTATTATTTTTATTATTATTATTATTATTATTATTATTATTATTATTATTATTATTATTATACACTGTTAAGGGTAATTAAACCAGGACGTTTTATATATTATATTTATTTAGTTTAACATTATGTAGTTAATGTGTTATTATCATATCCTGTATTCTTACCTTAACTAGATAAAAAGTATTAATTTCATCGCCAGAGATCTTATCGCAAACTGCAGCCTTAACAATGAAAAATAAGATGGTTAGATTTTAGTACTGACCTCACTGGATGAAAATGACCCGGTACTTGAGCAATGCATTATGGATACAGAGACGGAGAGGAGAGACAGGGAGAAAATTCTGGATTCTTATGCCAAGATAAACTCTGCGATCCACTATACCTTGATCACTCCTCTTGGGTCCTTGGGGATAAAGGGCCATCACCATTGCCTCCCCCCATCACCGCCTTGCTTAGGTCACCCACACTCAAACATATTTCACAATAACACAATCCGCAAAGTCAGATAATATCCATTATAGCTTCCTACCAAAAGTACTAATGTATAGTAGTTACCAAATAGTCTGGGAAAAAAAAAAAACCTCGCACGAAATGGAATAAGGGGGGGGGGGGCTTTAAACTTAGCTTAAAAGTATTTTTTTTTTTGCCATGGGGACATGTGCATGCAAGCACTTCCTCTAATACAATATTCAGATGTTCACTTAACGTTATATATATTTTATTTCTATGTAACGCATGATGATTGTTACTGTCATTTATATTATTCTTTAGTTTACATGAAATAATTGTAAATAACATTCATGCTTTTTTGTAAAAGTTATTATTATTATTTTGTTTACAAATCAATCATTCACAGAGTAAATTAAGTTAAGAGTAAAATATTTGAGTATTGTAATGACTCAGTATTAACCAACCATATAACTGATACCTGCTGTTTGGAGGAATAATAATTTAAAACAAAATATGTATATATTTGCAGAGTGCGTAAATTCTCTCTCTCTCTCTCTCTTTCTTTCCTGCATATCTATAGATTAGTTTAACCTGTTTCACTCGAACATAAATTACATTTTTTTTTTTTTGTATTCCTTAGCGTACGGGATCCGAGCCATACACAGAACCGCGTCAGATGCGTTTATGAAATCCATTTGTGTGTCTAGCTAACTAACAATATGGTATCCTAGGTTTACACTGTTTAAGAAATCGGGCCTATATTTTATTACAAAGCACATGCTTTATATATATATAAATCATTTTTTACCCCGACCGGGACTCGAACCTAGGACTTATAATTACTAAGTCAAGGCGCTACCAACTACGCACCACAGAAGGTTAAAAGGAATCCAACCTTATAACTTATATCTGCTATACTTTTTTTTTTATTGTGACACCATGACGGGCCAAAAAAAAATATAAAATTAAGCAATCCTCATCGGGCCTGGGCACGAATACATAAAGTAAACAGAAACAGAGATGGAGAGTGTAATGACTTGTCAGATGTGAAGGGATAATAAAAGATATGTGATGAATATCCAAAAATATTCAGTGTAGCTGTAGGCATAGAAAAAGAGCCGTAACTGAAGGAAGACTTAACATCGAACTGTCCTGGACAGACCTATTTAAGTTCAAAAACCCTTCAGCTGTAGTATCGCAACGGTCGGCTGCTTAGGAATGAACGCATTCTATCTGAATGCCCCAACCTCACTCGTGGCTTCATTTTCGCATTTAATTCAATTCCCAATTTCATTCGGGTCATACAATATCCAAATAAGCACATTGCCTATGTGAAAACATCTCATTTTTTATCCCGACCGGGACTCGAACCTAGGACTTATAATTACTAAGTCAAGGCGCTACCAACTACACACCACAAAAGATTAATTGTATGACCCAAATGAGATTGGGTATTAAATTAAATGCGAAAATGAAGCCATGCGTGTGGTTGGGGTATCTGTAATATGAACATAGTGGCATTCAGATAGAATGCGTTCATTCCTAAGTATAACAGATATAAGCTAGAAGGTTGGATTCCTTTTAACCTTCTGTGGTGTGTAGTTGGTAGCGCCTTGACTTAGTAAATATAAGTCCTAGGTTCGAGTCCTGGTCTGGGTAAAAAATGATTCATGTTTTCACATATGTAATGTGCTTATGTCGTTAATATATATATATATATATATATATATATATATATATATATATATATATATATATATATATATATATATATATATATATATATATATATATATATATATATATATATATATATATATATATTTTACTTGGGCATAAGAAGTTTTTTTTTCACTTTCATCAAGTTTCATTTTCTTTCCCCCCCCCCGTTTTTCCAATATCCCCCTTTTTCATTGCCCTCGCTTGACATGGTGCAGAATGTTCAGTCTTCATCTTCGCACCTTGCTGTTTTTCTTTTCTTCCTGCTCTCCATCTGTCTCCCCTTGCCATCGTTCCATGTGTGACGTCACGGGCATTCCATGTGCCTGTCTATCCCGGGTGATCCAGGCATTACAAGTTACCGATATTGATCCTTCTGGCGGCTCATCAATAAAAAGGTTGAACATTTACTTGACGAGCGAAGGCTTGACAACCTTACTGATACTCTTGCTTAAAGGCTGTGATTACTTTTCTCCAGTGTGTGGCTTACGCCTTTATGGGATTGGTATGTAAGGGGTGGTGGATGGTTGGCTGATCGTGCTTTTACAGATGAGTACATTTGGGTGTGTTGAGAAAGGGTATTGCTGGGCTAGCAATCTAGAGTGGCATGGGACGAGGGAGAGATTAGGGGAGGAGGATGGGAGGAATTCGGCTACGGATGACATGGGAGATAGGCAGATACTGGGGAAATCGGTAGGAGAGAGAGAGAGAGAGAGAGAGAGAGAGAGAGAGAGAGAGAGAGAGCAGTTATCAAATGAGAAAAAAATGAGTCATATACTTTTCAAATTTCATATGCATTTAGCTTCAGTTTTCGTGAAATCATCATCATGACTGTTCATAGATGAGAAGGAATATATATATATATATATATATATATATATATATATATATATATATATATATATATATATATATATATATGTGTGTGTGTGTGTGTGTGTGTGTGTGTGTGTGTGTGTGTATCTATATATATATATATATATATATATATATATATATATATATATATATATATATATATATATATATATATATATATATATGTGTGTGTGTGTGTGTGTGTCTATATATATATATATATATATATATATATATATATATATATATATATATATATATATATATAATTATTTACATCATATTATCAGTCTTGCGTCAAGTATTGCAAATCTTACGCACCGATGCAGATAAACTGGAATAAAACTAGATTTTATCTATGAACTCGTTTATTCATATGCCTATGTGTCAGAGCATGCTTGTATGTATTCCTTTATGAAAGAATATATATATATATATATATATATATATATATATATATATATATATATATATATATATATATGAATCATTTTTTTACCCCGACCGGGACTTGAACCTAGGACTTAACATTACTAAGTCAAGCACTACCAACTACACCACAGAAGGTTAAAAGGAAGCCAACCTTATAGCTTATATCTGCTGAACATAGTGGCATTCAGATAGAATGCGTTCATTCCTATGTATAGCAGATATAAGCTATAAGGTTGGATTCCTTTTAACCTTCTGTGGTGTAGTTGGTAGTGCTTGACTTAGTAATGTTAAGTCCTAGGTTCAATTCCCGGTCGGGGTAAATAAAATGATTCATGTTTTCACATATGTAATGTGCTTATTTGGTTAATATATATATATATATATATATATATATATATATATATATATATATATATATATATATATATATATATATATAGTGTGTGTGTGTGTGTGTGTGTGCGCGCGCGTGCGAGCGTGTGTATGTGTTTGTGTGTGTGTGTGAGAGAGAGAGAGAGAGAGAGAGAGAGAGAGGAGAGAGAGAGAGAGAGGAGAGAGTTGTGCAATAGGGTGAAAAGTATGTCAATGGAATTAATTTAAACATGGCAGATTCGTGTAAGATTTGAACACTAATCATATTTCTTTTGAAAAAGTACGTTTAAACTACTTTCCAGTAACATAATTCCATATTCCTTTTTACTTAGCCATTTATGGGTAATTACCTACAAAAGTAGTGATATTCATATAGTTGCCCCGGGTAACTCAGTAGAGTCATTGACTACTCCAGTAGACACGTGAGGAGGCCAGTGTTATGGAGCAGAATCTTTTTGAACTCCACCTCTGTAAAGCCCATTCCTCTGCTGTAAAATAATAATAATAATAACAATAATAATTATAAAAACATTTTGTTCATCTTACAAAACGCCGCGGCAGCATCTTATGCAGTGTAAACTGCTGTACACATATATCATGATGACTCATAAATTGTCGTGAACTCCCGTTGATGTTTGTGGATGTTCTGATCTATTTCCGAACTAGATGTAACAAAACCTTCCGAAAAATTGTGAAAGAACTACGTTAATCTTTCAGGTAAAGCTGGTCCGTATTCTAGGATATAGCGGCTTAGGAAAACACAAAGAAACAGTGATTAGTATCCTAAGTCTTACTTCATGGTCATTGTCATCACGTTACTTTGGCCCCTCTCGTCATGCTGTGTTCTGCACAACATTTTTCCGGAGTTCGTGACAACTGTTCTCCTGAAAGACATAATTTGTGGTTTGACTCATTAGCAATCTGTATTTTTTTTTTTAGTATTTTGAATACTCTAATCAACAAATACAATATTTTTTATGAAGGTTTACGACACTAAATTCAGAGGAAGATCATATTTGTAAAGTATAAGAGAAAAAAAAAATACTCGGAATGTTCAACCATACCACTTGTCAAAGGAACGAAGCCTGTCAGGCTTTTGCTTTTACTCGTGCGTCTGACAGCCAAACCTTCCCGTCACGCGTACATCAACAGGTTCGCCCGTGGGTTCCGGCCAACTTACGTGTACACTGTGTGTAAATAGTTCATGGAAGATGCGGTTGATTGTTGACGTTTCTACTCTAGTGTGCGATTTTCCGTTAATCTTTTACACTATAGTATGTTATGACCTAATGTAAAGTTAATATCCTAACGCTATGTTAAATTGTCGTTACACTGATCGTTCGATTTCTGTTTTTCGTGTCGGTTCATAATTCCACGTGTAGATGGTTAACAATAGCCTTGGGCGATTTTACTTTGCTGACCACTCGATAGCATGGTCGTTACTTTAATATGAGTCGTAGCATCAGTATCGAAATAATATAGAGATGCTGATTGACATCGAAATGTCGAAAAACAGAACTTGTTCTAAGGTCTCATGTACGTCGACGAGTTCGCCATCGATCGACATTTCAACTGTGGGCAGTGACACTGTCGCAGAACCAGAACTTGCAATAGTAGATGGGGAAACCTTTTCTAATTCTGATTGTGACTCGTCTATTTACTTATTCGTTTAATCTATGTATTTTGTTCTTTAGTATTATAGCCTCTGTATTAGCTTTCGTACACATTTTTTTTCCGTTTGATAACTCCCCCCCCCCACACACAGAGGATAATGACAATAAGAATTAGATTTAACATCGTTACATGGAGGTGACGGAGCTGTCTTAATATATTTTGTTTTTTATGCAAATCTTGACAGTCATATAAGATTTTGGCTTATGGTCTCATCTACATATGTTACTACTACTTCTACTACATTTATTTTTGTAGCTGCTATTGAAATTAAATAATAGATTCATTGAGGTGTCTGTTCCAAAAGGAAGCGGCACATAACAAGCAATAATATTTGGTGTTAAAATAGCGGTATCAGTTTATTCACATCCATGTAATGCTGGTCTGTTGCAATGGCCGCAATCAGCGCCAGCAGGCAATAAATCATTAATAAAAGGTAACATACATTATAACAGACGAATTTACCCCCAAATATTTTAGCTTAGTACCAATGAGACAAGAAAGCATCATGTAACACTTTTTACTGAGAGTGGTCTTGCACGATTAATTAATCCTTGCAAGAGGATTGGTACAGAAATTCTCCTTCCAAGATTATCATCTGGTCCGAATGTCTCTCCAATTATTAAAAAAACATCAATGGTTAGATGAAATTGAAATTTTCATTAAGATTGGTGTTCCAAATATCAATGAGACACTGCCTTTATGCTGATGGGTATAGGAGGGTCTGGGTGCAGCTTCATAGCATATGAAATTTTTGAAAGGCAGTTAAATATTTGACAAAGCATTAAGTATGCCAAAGTGGTCATCAATCACTGAAATTGTTGCTATTGAACATGTCCTCAGTGATAGGAAAAATGTTGTCATATTCTATGACTTGCAGCGTGCCCTTTTGGCACCAAGATAATTGAATAGCGCCTACGAAACTCACATGGTAGCAATTCAGGAGGCTCTTATTAACTGTACAAAATTTAACAAATTAAAGTTTTCATGGTTACCCTCCCATGCTGGATTATGGGTAATGAAAAGGTTGACAGCCTTGCAAAAATGGCAACTGAAAGCCTAGTGTCTGAATTTATAATTACACTTTTCAGTTCAAAGCATTGGTGTATAATGAGCTTACAGAAGAGTAAGATCATGCTACACTCTCAACATATAAACAGCTGCTCGATCCAGTATTACGAAAACTTCAGGAGGCTGAGACACAAAGGCGTACAGCACAAGCAAAATGCTTACATTGACTGTCATCGAGTTGCTGCCTGTAAAGGACTTGGTTAGAGAAATATATGTGAGGTGAATTGCGAGAGAACTGGTAGAGTGCGCTCAGAAATCTCAAAATTCTATATATGTTAGTGTGAAGGGGGCAGCACTTTAGTACACTACACAGAATGCACAAAGCTTAATGATTTCAGGGCTCTTGGTCAGAGCTACTTTGAACTTTGTGTGTCCTTTTGAGGCCTAAACAACTTATACCCTATACTTAGTGTATACCCAACATTGAAAATGTATTTTTTTTAATACCTAAATATATCTAAATGATTCTCTCTCTCTCTCTCTCTCTCTCTCTCTCTCTCTCTCTCTCTCTCTCTCTCTCTCTCTCTCTCTCTCTCTCTCTCTCTCCATTTGAAGCATTATGTTGCTATTGATTTTTTGTGATCATGTAATGTCTGACGCCTTGGCGCAATAAAGTAAGGAAATAAAACAATTTCTCTCTCTCTCTCTCTCTCTCTCTCTCTCTCTCTCTCTCTCTCTCTCTCTCTCTCTCTCTCTCTCTCTCTCTCTCTCTCTCTCTCTCTCTCTCTCTCTCTCTCTCTCTCTCTCTCTCCTCTCTCTCTCTCTCTCTCTTAGTTATGTCTAGTGGCACTTTTATTTACTCATCATGCATGTATATGTATATGTTGTGTATGTGTAAATATAAACATATGTGCGTGCAAGTATATGTATGTATTTATCACTCTAATCTCTGCATTATGCCTTTAAATATTATCATACTATATTTACTTCAAATTGTCTGTAGTGTTTGTCATATCTTTTGAAAATCTTCCATGTAAAGTGGAGATATGAGCCTCTGACATGAACACGATCAAATGTTACTAAGAATAAGCATTGTTTTACTTAATTACTTTAAATTATTATTTAAAAAGTAATTATAATATTTAATGAATAATTGATTTAATCATGGCCAAGTATAGACTCTAATGTTAACAATTGCATATCTTTGTGAGTGCCTGTTTGCACATGTTCACTTCTACGATTATTTGATTAATTTAAAAAAAATGACAAACATCCCTTGTTATTAGACACACTTGAATTGCGTTGCAGAGTTTTGCTTCCATGTCGTGATTACGAATGTGTTTAGCTAAACTAGCTTAAATTTGAACAAGTTTAGCTATCCTTGCGTGATTTTGACATCATCTTAGCTATATATATATATATATATATATATATATATATATATATATATATATATATATATATATATATATATATATATATATATAATGTACACACACACACACACGCCACAAACATCAGTTGGTGTACTCATTGACCCTCTGAGATGAAAAGACTTGTGCATATGTATGTGCTCATAGAGGTATGTGTGTATGTATGTATGTATTTTTATGTGTGTATGTTTGTAAGTTTTAACAGTGTTCTGGTATGGCGTAAGTATAATGTAGACTCATCAATAGCAGCTGTGACAAAAGAAAAGGACGATGCTGCTCAACCAAGCGTAATGGAAAAGAAAAAAAAGAAAGAAATGGATGGATGGAAGTCTTTCTTTCTTGGAATTTCCAGTATTGTTTTGGTGCTATTTTTATTTCATGTATATAGTTTTGCCTTTAAGCTCATTTTGTATAATTTGTTTAGTTAACTTTAGGGTATTTCTTCTATCATCATTGTTTTGGTAAAATAAGTTGCAGATAGAGAGAGAGAGAGAGAGAGAGAGAG